>JARJDT010022611.1:0-25578 GCA_030264655.1 Leptusa sp. GC000079 | reverse complement strand
GCAGTAAGACTTGGTGAAACTGCAATATAACTAATGTGAAAGACAAGAATAGCAGTCTAAGTCAATCTCGGTGATACTTTTCTTTCTATTCGCTCCATATAGTAGTATAAGATATTTGTATATGATAGCATCCTTGTCTCCCGCGCACTCCCGCGCTTACTCCTTCCAATCTTGTGGATAACTTGGGTGGCTAACTTCACTCCAGTTCGGAAGTAAAAAATAATTTGAACTAAACCTCATTTAAAAACTATAGAGACCGATTTAAATTTTCGCGCTATAGAATTAGCCAATCAAACAGGCGGATTTTAAATGTCAACCAATCAAATATCTAGAAAATCTTGGGACATGTGATCAGTGGTTCCTTTGTTTTTAAATGAGGTATAGAAAGGAATCTAGTGACATTTCTTTCTGCATGAATGCCGATGTCCCTACAAATTAAAATTGGAGGGAAAATCTGAAATTTTCCGGTTGGGAGGTTATAGAAGGTTAACAGATTCGAGCGGGATTTATTGAAATTCTTTTTTGTGCATTAATTAATGTTAATCGACATCGAAAATGATATCTGGGTGAGTAATAAATTAAAATTTCGATTTGAAATGTAAATTAAATAATGTCAATCGTACTTTTGGACAATCCACTATTTATTTAAATAATTTAAGCAAAATTTGTTGTTAAACGAAAGATGCTCGTAAATCATGGATCTGTTAACTTACAGATCTGATATATCTGATAACAAAGTAACAATCGAAATTCTCGTGGACAATCGAAAATCAGAATCACTTCCATCCCTTCACAATGAATTAGAAGACTGTAAAGACACTCGGGAGCCCCATGAAGAATACCAATATTTAGACCACATTAAACGCATTATAGACACTGGTGTGAGACGTGGTGATCGCACCGGTGTCGGAACTTTCGGCATCTTTGGGGCTCAAATGCGCTACACTTTGAAAGACGGTGTTTTCCCATTACTAACAACCAAACGCGTTTTCTGGCGCGGAGTTGTCGAAGAACTTCTCTGGTTTGTCAAAGGCAGTACAAACGCTAAAGAATTACAACAGAAGAACGTCCGCATATGGGACGCAAATAGCACTCGCGAATTCCTTGATTCAGTCGGTTTGTCGCACCGGGAGGAAGGCGACCTGGGCCCGATTTACGGCTTTCAATGGAGACATTTCGGTGCGAAATATTACGGCATGAATGCGGATTACACCAACAAAGGCATCGACCAATTGAAGAATATTATTGAAACTATTAAGAACAGGCCCAATGATCGTAGGATTATTATGTGTGCATGGAATCCGATGGATATTCCGCAAATGGCGTTGCCGCCCTGCCATTGTTTGGTACAGTTCTACGTTGCTAACAATGAACTTTCTTGTTTGTTGTATCAACGCTCCGCGGATATGGGACTCGGGGTGCCGTTCAATATCGCTAGTTACTCTTTGTTGACTTATATGATTGCACATATTTGCGGGTTGCAGGTAAAAACAATTAGACTAAATAATTATTCCAAAGTAAAATTTAAATTTCAGCCCGGTGAATTTATCCATACTCTTGGAGACAGCCATGTTTACATTAACCATACGGATGCGCTTCGTGAGCAGTTGGAACGCGTGCCCAGGCCATTCCCGAAACTTGTAATCAAGCGCAATGTTACAGATATTGAAGACTTTACATATGAGGACTTTGAATTAATCGGTTATAATCCTTATCCAAAGATTAATATGCTTTTGGCAGTTTAAATTTTTATATTTTTTATCTTTATATATTTTTCTAAATTATAATGATATTGAAAATATTTACATTTCTTGATAATCATTTGTTATGTTTACGTTTAGTATTAGTATTTTAAAATTATATAAATTATAAATTAATAATAGTTATTTCTTGTGAATC
The DNA here is from genome assembly GCA_030264655.1 of Leptusa sp. GC000079. NCBI lineage: Eukaryota > Metazoa > Arthropoda > Insecta > Coleoptera > Staphylinidae > Leptusa > Leptusa sp. GC000079. Next base: position 23,679 of record JARJDT010022611.1, on the reverse strand, counting down.
GAGTGCGTAAAGTTTATTTTTTGCAAATAATTGAACTTTATCAATCACTATACGTATTTTCCACAAATACTTAATTTTGTTTTTAGCTTTTTAGTACCTAATAAAACAATTTTGAATGTATACTATTATTACCGTGGTCCGTTATTATTAATTAAATTGAAAAAAAAATAACTTTACAAACTATACATATGTTATTACAAAATGATATTTATATAAATACTTGGAAAATTTTATCTGTTTTTGCGAGATCTGAAAACCCAATGAACCGAATCAAAACCAATTCTTGGTTGAATATTTGTGAACCAAGTGTGTAAAGTACAATTTTCTACAAATTACGAGATCTGAAAACCTAATGAACTAAATCAAAATTGACTTTTGTTTGAATAAGCCGGATTTCTTTGTAATAACTTCTTGCACTCGTGAAACTTGAAAACCATTCAGATTACAAAAAAACGTTGTTTCGAATAAGCTAGCAATCTCGTTGGTTGACAAGTTTCACGAGTGCAAAAAGTAATAACAAAGAAATGCGACTTTTGTGAAGAGAGTGTGTAAAGTTCATTTTCCTACAAATATTTAATTTTGTTTTTAGCTTTTTCGTACCTTATAAAAATAATTTCGAAATTATACAATTGTTACCGAGATTATTAATTAAATTGAAAAAAAAAATAACTTTACAAACAATACCTATACATATGTATTATTACAAAATGATATTTATATGAATACTTTGAAAATTGAAATATTATCTTTTTTGTGAGATCTGAAACTTAATAAACCAATAAATTGAATATATTTTGTAAATTTTTGTCTGGGTTAACAATGGAAGCATTCAGATAAAATGATGAAGCATTGTTTTCATTTAGTTTTCTATTTTTGTAAACAAACCATTGCCGTTGCTGTGTTCAGTGAATCTTTGAATGAGCTGTTTGTTTAATGAATATGGGCAGAAGAGATAGAAAAGCTTTTATCACATATCTACAGCGTGTCTCAATTGTGTAAAACATTTTGAATAAAAAGTTTAAATGAAATGTTGAAACATTTCAGTACACACAGTTCCTATACACCAGGTTATTATTCAGCAATTAGTCAACGCAGCATACAGTATGCATGCAATATTAGTTATTAGTACTTTTATTTTATCTGACAAGCATTTCGTTGATAATTCGGTGAGATAAGCATGCGAGAACAGATCGTTGCGCGTAGCCCAGTTACGGTGCGGCTATGATCGAACACGACACGCGTACATTTTTAATTAATTTCCTAATTTATTAATTAATTCAAATTCGACTTCAAAGTAGCTTCATTAAATAAATTATGAATACACAGTGTTACTTTTGTCATCAAGTTCTAAGAAACGAAAGTGTTGCGGTAAGTAATAAAGATGTGTATTAAATATGTATTGACTCATGTATTGATTTTAACTGATAAAACATTCGCTAGAAATTACGAAATAGTTAAAATTATCCTGGAAATTGAGTATATTTTGTTTGTTTTCAATTCAATTATTCTAAATAAATGTGTTTTGTGGGAATTTATAGCAACATGCAGCTTCCTGCGGTTACGTCCTCGTACCGTGCGTTAACAAATGCGGCGCTTACATTCCGCGAAACACAAAAGTTCAGCACAATGAAATTTGCCGCAATAGTCGCATGAAGCCATCGAAAAGTACAGAAAGTCTTATATCATCAGCATCCGGCTATGATACATTTCCACGATCCAATCATGCGCCTCACATCAACAATAAAATCTACTATCAACAACATGCAGGCACTTTGCCGCGCAGTTTTCAATCCCATGGAAATCATGAAAATCGCTATCAAAGCCAACAACTGCTCCAAACAGCAACAAAATCTGTACAAGATGTGCGCTATGATGATCTCGCCGTTAAATTTCATCTTGTCCACAAACAACAATCCGAGACTTTGAAACAACTTGAATTAAGTTTAAACAAACTTTATGGCGATATTCAAATGCTCCAAACGCAGAACCGTACGTTAGTTGATTGGCGGACAAACGTTCAGTTTCAACTTGATGGCATTATTAATGAAGTGCGCAAAGTTGCTGCAATTAACAAGAACGACGCTAATTCTTGTCGCTTGCAAGAAATCGGGAAAGATTTAACGCAGTTGAGAAACGTTTTGAACGGACACCAAGTCACTTTTAAGAATGAACAAGTTGAAATGCGCCAATATCAAAACGATGTTGAACAAAAGTTCAAAGAAGTGCGCGAATTTTTTGTCGGCGAAATTGGTGTTACGACAACATTTGTTCAAGACCAAAGGAAGGAAATTGAACGATTGCTACAGGAAAGTAACAGTTTTAAGAACGCTAATGAGGAATTAAGATTGAAAATGGAAAATATGAAGCAAGAAATTCAAGAATTAAAAATTGTTAATGTCACTACCGCTGAAAAAGAGAAACTAAAAGATGTCAAAATTTCGGAAATGAAGCGCACAATGGCGCAGATTAATTTGGATGTGGAAGTTACTGAGCGCTCTTTTGAAAATATTCAAGGATTAATTGCGACAACACCAGGCAGGTTAGTGTGGAAAATTGGCGATTACTCTTTGAAAATGGAAAATGCCAAGAGTAATGAGAAAATACCTATAAAAAGCCCAATTTTTTACACTTCAGATTACGGTTATAGGATTAGAGTAAGTCATAGTTCATCGAATTGCCTATTTAATTCTAAAACAAAAAATATGTTTAGTTAGTTGTTTATTTGAATGGTATTAAAAAATGGCGTGGAAGACATTTACTTGCATGTTTGCATGTTATGAAAGGGTATTACGACGATTTATTAAAGTGGCCCTGCAAAATTGAGGCCAATATTTTATTGAGAGATTTAGATTACGAAGATAAGGTTTGTTTAATCACCTAGCTTGTTTAATTATAATTGTTTAATTTGCTATTGATTGATTGGTTTTTGCAGCCAAAAGATTTCGTTCGCTACATAACAGCGAAACGGAATTATCCTGAAGACTCTGCTGATGATCCGCAGGAATCATCAACGCAATACATTTTCATCCCACATGCAACTTTACAGAAGGCCAACCATTTGAAAAATGATGCTTTCTATTTAGAAATTGTGGTCAACAATCAAAGTTAACTTTATACTTTTATTGGAACATGACATTATTTATTAACATGTAATTTAATTGTTTTCTTAATTATTTTTTATTTAAATGTTATGTTTACCTAAGTTTGGCAAATTGCGGTTCTCTTCTAGTTAGCAGTAACTTTGTTAACGCAATAATCGGCGATTCGAATGATAAAACACTTACGATTGAAACAATTATGATGAGAACAATGTCGCTAACATTCGCGTGCAACTAAAATTTACAAGAAATATTTTGTAATAATAAATTAATTACTGAGTTATTAGAAAGTTTAACTTACTATTGGCCAAAAACCTATGTGATTTAGTGTCCTCTCTGATCCCATCACAATTACTAATACCAAAACTTGAAATATGTACATGCTGTATGTTAAACGACCAACGACAATAAAAAATGGGTTTGATAAGAACTTGTTTAGATAATCTACAAGAAACAATTAAATCTCAAATATTTAATGAAAGCAGGGTGATTCAAAAATGACGCATTTTCTTTAGAATAAGAGAATTAACTCAGCTTAAATTTGAAATTTTTAAATTGAATTTTTGCATATTTTGCAAAAAAACTTACAATTTGTGATTCTGATAATTTAACTAATAATATTTAATTACAATAATTAATTTTCAAAAAATGTTTATATTGGCAAAGATGTTAAATATTTTTTGTACCATTTTTGAATTACCTTGAATTACCTACTTACATGCATTTCCGGTAGAACAACAAAAAACTATCCACGAAATACATAAAGCCCAGGCAGGTCTTCCAATTGTTATCAACATGGCAGTATTAAATCGGTCTCTGAGGTAAATTTGCGTATTAACAACAAAGTAACAACAACAACACATGGTCACAATTGTAAGAATCCATACAAAGACGTAAAGTTTCTGAAATTTTGAAAGTTTACACAAATATTCTGTTCACATTATGATTATGTATGTTTCGCTCAATTACTTTTGGAATCTTAAAAATCTTGTCTTTGTTTTCAATCAAAAACAAACCCATCATCAACCCAATAATATAAGTTGAAATCCTATGATGTGTGTGTTGGTACCTAAAATAATATTTTAAAAACATCCCCTAATGATTTATTTTAATTTAAAACTCACTTGTAAGGAGTAAACAAAAGAATCAACATCGGTATAAAGATACTTATCAATAAAACCATAAAAAACATGCTGTAACACTTGAATTTTTGATTCTTTTGCAAATATTTTGTTGCTGGGATGATAAGAAATGGTGCTAACAAATACAGTTGCAAATCAGCATTAATGTACCATGTGTGGGGCAAACACTAGGGTAAAAACAAACACAAAATGCTGAAATAAACTACAATATTCGAAAAATTACAAAAATGTCAGAAATACTTCGGTTTGGGTAAGTTTTGAATAACCATAGTTTTGGTAAAACATGAAATAGGACCACCAATGATCAACACAAGGCGCTCGCATCTTTTCCACCAAATAAGGATATAAAGGACCTGAACCCATCCTTCGTATCAGTGTAATATGTATGAAGAAAGCAACAGTCATAGGTGGTACCAATCTAAATCAAGTAATGTAACTTTGAAACAACATTAATTAATCCATAAAAAGCTAGAGTTTTACCTTAGTAGCCGGTGCATATAAAAATACGGGATTGTTTTTACCGTAAGAGCCAAGCTATTTCGAAATTTAAAACATTGATACGCAAGGACAAAACCGCCAATGTATAGAAATGTGTCGACTGCCAAGTATGCTCCTTGTATGTAAATTGATTTATGCGAAAAAGCCCACTAAAACCGCCAAAACATCGAATATGTTTATGTCAAAATATAGTTATAGCTATCGATAGTGTGGAAAAAAAAAATACTTTTGGCCACACACGAAACCAGAAAAGTAATTCTTTGCACATGAGTATTGATCAATATTTTATCCTAGAAATATCTGTAAAAGATATTCATTAAATCAATAAGTTACTCGACCCATGTGAAACATTCGTGACCGAGAAAAGTACTTTACGCACTGGTGCATAAAGTAAAAATTACTTGAAAAGTAGTCATTGATCGCGCATCAGTTGGCGTGCGTGATGACTGACTTTTACGGTGTATGTAGAAAAAAAATGTTATTCTTACGTGAAAAGAATCTACACCATTTCTAGATGGTAGAAACAAATAGACGTAGTATCGGTGTGTTGAAATGGACCAAATCAGGAAAAGAACGCGTAATCCGGCCATGCATGAAATTTGATCCGGTGCAATTCTAGTTTCCAAAACTTTTTCCCCATTGGTTACCAGGGAAAATATAAGATAGAAAGGATTTTGTTTCAGGGCAAATTTCCGAGTAAAGCAATCATACAGTGTACTCAAAAGTAGGACCAAAGCAAGCAGTCCAAACAAAAAACTACAAATTCAAAATATGTATAATCCGAAAAAAAATCATTTTATGTTTTTTTGAAGCTTTAAGTACTTACAGAACGAACCAGTCAGCTTCATCAAACGTTGCATAACTTTCTTTTGTCTGGCAATCAACTGACATCATCGGAATTTTAGGATCGCATACTTCAGGAACGCATATTCCATGTCCAGCAAAATTATTCATTAAATTTAGAAACTTTAGCAAGCAGTACTTGCCCTTGATCGTCCCAACTGGGGTGTTTTCCGAAATTCGAACGCATTGATCAAAATGACCTAAACTTACAAACTGCCCGGAAAGTATTCCATCGGGTATTTTCCCCCATGCATCTAACACTATTCAAAATTGTTGTTTTTTACCATTTTTATGGGAATTTTAAAATTTTCACTTACTTTTTATGCCGGTGGGCCATAAGTTGTAAGTAGCCAAGTAACTTACTTGATCTGCACATGCTCGTGTTCTCAAGTCGACCACACTTGATAATTGACCCGAGAATTGATCAATATCAGCCATTTTTGGGTTTTCAATTAATTCGGGGCTATACTTAGCAAATTTATTACAACTTGGGACACGTAGCAAAAAGGTAAGTTGCTTTTATCACTACTTACGACTGATAACAACCAAGAATATTCAAATAATAGTAGAAATAATGAGAATGTAAAAATTCTTTGCATTCTTGTTGATAGGAACATAGCAGTTGCATTGTAATGTGTAATAGCAAAACATGTGTATTAATAATTAAGCTCATAATTAACTACAATTTCAATAGCAAACATATTTCTTTTGATTTTTAACAAATAATATAAGAACACAACAAAAATTGATAGTGGTTGAAGTAGAACTTGTGAGAATTAAGTAATTAAATTTTCAATATCGCGCATTAAAGTGTAGAGCGATAGAGTCCATTTAAAAATCTACAATTTAATTTAATTATTGATTGCGTTAAGAATTTTTATTATCAAACCTTAGTGAACGCAACCCTGTTAATATCCAATAACCCGCCAGCACTAAAAATAATCACTTTTTGTGCCCTTTGCATAACATTCCCGACATGTTGCTTAGCAAATTTCGGCTGATTGTACCAATTTGAATTCCAAATAGAGTCAGCTGTACTCAAACTCTAAATTTCAAATTACACATCATAAATTATTATGTAAAACAATAAAAAGTATTATTTTAAAAATTTACTTCTTGTATCACTAAATCTGCAGGAAAGCAATAAAAAGCTAGTTGAATAGTCAAAGAGACAAGGTAAAAGGTACTCGCAAGAACTCCAATCGTATTGCTAGAAATATTATTGTTTCATAAAATACTATTGTTTGAAAAGTGCTAAGAGTTTAAAAGAACGTACCGTTTGCTAAACACAAACATTTCAATGCAAATGCTCATTGCTGTAACAAAATATTGGCCAAGCAATGCAATACTAAACATTCCATTGTACGTTTTAATTAGGCTAAAATAAATTGTTTCTTTGTTTTTTGTTATTCTAAAAGACATTTACCTTACTCGAACAAAAAGTTATGATGCTCAACGCATATCTTCACTTCGGAATGCATAGTTTTCTTGTTGTTCGGAATGTTTTGTAAACGTCTATTTAAAAGTCGCAACTGACCATAAACGAAAAATGAAAAGCAGAAAAAGAGACAATCTGACGCGACAACAATAACGACATCGTAGGCGAATTGAATGCATTGCAATGTAGCAAACAATACGAAAGAACCTGGAAATACAGGATATTCGCCTGGAAATGCGAAGTTGCCGAAAAACGTCGGCAACACCATTATGATAAAGTAAGCAATGTTTACGAGAATGCGAAAAGCCCTTGTGAATAACATGCACAATTTATAGATTTTCTCAGTTTCCTCCGAGTGCCAAAACTTGTCCATGCTTTCTATCAAAAAATTCAAATCTGTTTCGTACATCAATGCAATTATTTTAAATCCCTGAAAATGAACATAATAAATATGTAAAATTTCAAGCCTATGGTTTCTTACTTGAATGTTTATAATGAACGATTGTGCTCCACTTGCCATAACAAGAAAATTATGTGGATTGTTTTTGACTAGCAAACCAGCACAAGTGAATTGCATAAATCTGATGGCAAATATGAACGTAATAATCACGAAGGTGAAAAGATTGCGCTCTTTAGGTCGCAAACGCAAATATTTTAATAATGAGAAGATTAAATTGACAATATCGTGGGTAATCATTTTTTCGAGACAAATTTAAGATACGCGAAATAAGATTGTTCAGGTGTTTCTAACTGCTAGAGAACTAGTGACAATGGAATTTAATTTTCAATCATTAATATAGATTAAAATTTGTCTGCTGTTTTATTTAAAATGCTAGTTTAAAATTCAAATTATGATGGGAATTTGCTTTTAATTATATGCTTGCTGAAAACTTTGATCGTCGATTATCGAATTTCTTCATTAACAGCAGGTTTTTCACAGGCATTCTTAAACTTTACATTTTACTCCGTACTTTTCAGCTGCAGTTTTTAGCACATTAATAAAAACTGTAAACTTTACTGCACTTAAAACTAATGTGAACTTATACTTATGCTGGGTGCAAATGGCACATCATAAGTAAAATTGGTTTTATTTAAAACCAGAACAATTAATCAATAATTTTTTCCATGTCGCGCATTAAGGTATACAAAGACAAGGACCATTTGAAGATCTGAAAAACACACCCAATTAATAAAATAATAATTGGATTTGACTTTTAATTACTTTAGTAAATGCCACACGATTAATATTTGCCATTCCGCCAGCGCTAAAAATGATTGTTTTCTGCGATCGGCGAATAATATGCTCGATGAAAACTTTCGCAAATTTTGGGTTATTGTACCAATTTGAATTTATTATTGCTTGGGCTGTAAGACGACTCTATAAGTAAATATGTAGTTTTTGCATTTCTACTTGTCTGAATAAACTTACTTCTTGAATTACCAAATCAGCCGGAAAACAAAACAACGAAAGTTGAAACACTAAAGCGGTCAAGTAAAAAATGCTTTGAACCAACCCAATAATACTTCTACAACATATTTTTTATAATTAAATTGTTAACTAATGTATTTTGTTAATTAAGGTATACTGTTTAGGAATGACGAAGATCTCAATACAAACGCTAACTGTTGTAATAATATATTGAACAAGTAATGCGGACGAAAACATTCCGGCGTGTGTTTTAACAAGCCTAAAAATTCAAATTTTCCCTTCAAAATTAGCGAAAAATGGTACGATATTTACTTTTTAAAGACAAAAACATTATGGATAAAATTTAAATAGGGTCTAAGCATGAAAATAGAATGTAAAATAAAATTACGGACATAAATTAGACCAACTACATTAAATTTGTTGGAACTAAAATGTTTGAAAAGCATACGCAGTGTATTTTTAAATTAATTTTATGTACATAATTTTAATTTCTCATAAATTTATGTCCTCGGATAGGGTTTCAAAGAGGAAAAAATTGTAATTTTAATATTTCTGAAAAACCGTTTGGTGGAAGCATTTTCCTGCTTGTTTTTTTCACGAAATTGAAAAACAAACAATTTATTTTAAAAATGAGATAGAAAAGCATTGAACCAAATGGGTTTCCCTAGACATTTAAACTACAATGTTTTCTCTTTGAAACCCATGGATATAATGTAAAAATTAATTCAAATAAAATTTAAATGTATAGTCTTTAAAAAGTATGAAGGCGTGTCGCAGATGTTTTTTTTACTTGAATAAGAAGTTGTGATGATTTACGCATATAATCGCTTCCTCATACATAGTCTGTTGGTTATTGGCTACATTTTCTAATCGTTTATTAAGAAAACGAAATTGTCCATAAAGAAAAAATGAGAAACACAAAAAAGAACAATCGACGGCGAGGATTACTGTGGCGTCATAGGTAAATTGCACCAATTGCATTAATGCAAATATCCAAAATGAATAAGGGAATTCAGGATATTGGCCCGGAAATGGTAAGGAACCGAAAAACATTGGCAGAACAATGACAACCAAAAAGGCTACGTAAACTAAATTACGAAAACCTTTAGCAAATTTAAGGCAAAGTTTGTAAATGCTTTCGGTTTCTTCCGAATACCAAAAGGTTTTCATTGCTTCGGTCAAATATTCCATGTCATTTTCACGGAGTAGCGCAATTAGCTTTAGTCCCTGTAAATATTTAGCAATTTAATTGTGTCGCCATTTTTACGTGGCTTGCGAAATAGTTCTGAAACTGTTTAATTATTTAAAAAAATATATTTTGGAAAAATTAATAGGAAATCAAAGTATTTTTCATTTGAAATAGACTTTTAAAACAGAAAGCTTAATTAGCATGCTTATTTCGTTTTTTAAAATTTAAAAATTGCATTTTTGAACTATTCAAGCAAGCCCTGCATTACACCTTACTTTAAGCCAAAGAAAACTTACCTGCAAATTGACAGCAATTGATTTGGCTCCTTCAGCCATGACGACAAACGCATCGGTATTATTAACAATTTGCGAACCAGCGCAATAAAATTGATAAATACGTGTTGTATACACCCATACTATTATACCAAAACTGATATAATCGCGTTTCTTTGGTTGTAAACGCAAATATTTCAACTGAGTCATTATCAGATCGAATATGTCGTCGCGTGTCGAACTTTTTTCTTCCTTATTAACAAGCATTGCAATGAATGCTTCGTGTTTCGATAACTTTAAGGAACTATACACATTTCCGAATTAGACCTACGCAGGACGCAGCATAATTTTAATTTAACACAAAACGAAGTAAAAATAGAATATTTATTAATTGCTTATTGAAGTTAATAGTTCTGGCATAATTAATTACACAAAGATATAAAAATTGAACAAGTTTAGCGCGTACCTTAAATATTCAACACTTTTTGTGTGTTTATTTCGAAGTTTCAGCTAACTAAGGATAAAAGGAAATAAATAGAATTAAACAAATGTACTTGGGTAATGTTTTAATGTAGGTTCAAAAATGTATGTATAAAATTAACAAATAAAATCAATTACTTGATTTTGACAAACTTATTAGGGTACACAACAGAAGTATAACAAACAATTCATTCTTTAAATTTTAGGATTTTACACACATAATTGTTTTTGTAAATATCCGCATTGTTTTAATTCAATAAATAATTCATATTTAAATATAAACTCGATCTGTTCAGTTAATTGAAAGTCATAAGTAATCTACTAAATATACACAACACAAAGCTAGATAAACAGAAACCAGCAAAGAAACAAACTTCTTAATATATTACTATGTATAATCATTTTATTCAATAATGAGCAATTCATTCGGTTTTAGTTCAATTCAAAAACCTAAACGTTGTTGTTACATTGCCCACAAGCTTTGATTTAAATAATTTGCTTTAGGAGTATGTGGTCAATGTCATTTCAAACTTCAATTAATCTAAACTAAATAAACGAATACACTGAATACAGAAATAATTAATAGTCAATATGAGCTTGGATTTCGCATTTAATTTACAGATATGCACGAAAATCGAAAATCAACGGTCTGATATTTAATTCTAATTTCAAATACAAGACAAGGCACTTCAAGTCCATGAATCACTAATCCATTTGGTTCACATTACGCATTGCAATTACATGAATCATTCCATTAACGATAACCGACAACGAAATTGATGGTAGATGGTTAGATAATTACTGATAAGTTGTTTAGTTTTTGAATTTACGATTTTAGAAAATAAGTTGATTGATTAATGATTAATAACAAAATATGCAGTTAATGTAAATTGTAATGTTAACATATTGTCAGTAATAGCCCTCATTTAGATTTGTTCTACTTGTTGTTTTTGTCTTAGACAATGGTAACCTAGAATTAGATAGAAAAAAACTTCAAACTTGTTATGTTAATATTGTTAATGTAAACTTCAGACTATATGATTTTCTTTGTGATTTCTTCATAAAATAATTTGTATACGTTCACACCACTAATAATTTTGATATAACAAAGATCAATCATAAACAAAAAAATCTAGATTTTTTTTAGTCTGAAGTCTAATTAATATTAATATTTCCCACACATAAAAAATGCTAATAAATTTTAAATTAAATAAAATTTAAAATTAAAGAAAATTCATTAAGTTAGCAAGTCAGAGAAAGCAGAAAACAACGGTGTTTTCTGCTACTTACCGAGAAGTTCTAGGTCCAGGAATCTTGGAAGCAGGTCGTGGTATACCGGTACCAGCAAGTGGTCTAGGCAAACTACTAACTTTAGGTTTGACAAAAGTACCGTTTGGGTTCGGATTTGCACTCGCATTTGTATGTGCAGCGGAAACGTATTCTCTAGCAACGTATTCTCTACTAACATTAGCAGAAGGCACTTGCGGCACTTTAAAATCCTGTAATATATAATCAACAACGAACTTCACTACTTAATCAACCACAACAGGACTAGCCCAAAATAAAATAGAATTATTCAAATACAACTACTTAACTACCATTTTGAAATACTCTGTGCAAATATCTATTTTCTAATTCAATGTATTTTCTTAGCTTAACAAAAATGCTTTGAAAATTTTGAAACTATTTTTATTTGACAAAAATTATATTTAAATTTTTATTTAAAATAAATCCATTTAAATATTTATAATTCAAAATATATTTGGCTAGCCCTGCAAACGAATACTGTGTTCCTTCTAAATTAAATACTAATAATCTAGGTAAATACCTTCTAATCAAACTCACCTCGAGTCTACGCATTGACGTTGCATCACACATCTTCGTCACTGGTGGGATATTCGGCAAGACCATACTTCTAGGCCGCAGATTAGTGTAAGACCCTTTCAGATTAGGATTAACGGTCTTCAAATTCGAATATGACCCAGTCAACTTGGATCCTTGGCGCAAGTTGCTTTGAATTCCGGAGAGGCCGCTTGCCGGTCGTCGTATAACAGTCGAGTCTGATCGATGCGTCTCACTATTACTAGAATTGCTAGGAATTGTATGAATAGACCGTTGTTTATTGCCGCCATCTGCAAATCTCAAATTATTGAGACTTTTAAACGATCTCTGCGCTGGCTGGTCCGCGAATTTCGAGCGCACTGTACTGTATTCCTCAGAGGAAACTTCCGAATCCGAAAGATTTCGAATACTTAAAGCAGGTATGGGTGATAGGTGAGTGTTTTCGAATAATTTGTTGAGTGATGTCGCAAGTTTCGGTTTTGGGGTTGACATAACTTGTTGCAAACTGCGTTCTTGCCGTTCGACAATCGCGTCCACTTCGGCCATTCGTTTCGAGTCACGGCTACAGTTTGATATGCTACTGAGACGATCAAGACTATCAGTTGATTCCGCCGAATGATGTTCTTTACTGTATGAATTTATAAGTTTCCGACTCAAAAAGTCGTCGATTTCGTCACTCAGTCTTTTTGATTGGTAATCCAAACCTTCATCTTGATTTTCATCAAGCATAAAGTTATCAATTTTTGGCGTCATAATTTTCTCTTGCTCTCCAAGGTCTTGATTGTTGCATTTATTAAACGTTGAATTCAGTGTGCTTTTTATCTCCCGTGTATCCCGTCGATTAAAAGTGTTCTTGTGCGTTTGTTTAGTTACCGAAAACGTTGAATTATGTTCATCTACATCACCAGCTTCCAAGTTTTCTATTTGTAGGCGTTCCTTCTCGTAGACTTCCATGAATTCCGGCGAGTTTTGTACTTCAAACGTCGCGTTGATTTTTGCCCGAATGTTGGGTATTTGTGGAGCATCAAAGGTTTTGTTCAGTACTTGTTGGGTGAGTGACTTGTTCTTGCGATAAGTGCCGTTTAGCGCTGAGTATGTTGCATTCGGATCGATATTTTCCGCATGACCGACCGTCTCATTCAATTCCCCATTATTAGTTTTATTAAACGTGCAATTGAGCGAATTTAAAGTTTTGCGCACGAAAGTTTCCGCGACCTCCGTGTTTATACTACTACAACTTTCCGTTATTGATTGATATAAAGGTGGTTCAACTTCTTGGTAAATGACACTCGAATAGTCAGCATCGCGGATCTCTCGCAGGACAGGATCATTTTTGATGTAGCTGTTTTCCATTAGATTTGTAAAGGTTGATGAGCACATGGAATTGACAAGACTTGGGGGTGACATATTTTGGAAGCTGTCCATTTCCGTCGCGTTGGCTAATATCTTATCAAAAATACTTGTGGTTACAGGTTGGGATAGGTCGAAATGCAGAGGTTTTTCCATCATGCCGTCCTCAATAGTTGTATTAGATATTGACATATATCTATCAATTTCGTCACTCAGTGAGGACTTTTTCCGCGTGATTGGCGTTCGAATATCGTCAGCAAAGTATTCTTCATTATACTTTTCAATGCTGGGACGGTTCAGTTTCTTTTTTGGCCGGGTGAAAGTGCGGGAATCGAATATTTTGCGCGATGATGAAAGAGTGTTGTCAGAGTCACTTGATGATATTGCCATTTCTGAGTCGTTTTTTAAGAACGTTGATAAATCTTCAACTGATTCACTATCAACCAACCTAAAACAACAAACAAATACCACTGTTACTTCTGGTATTTCTTTGTAAACGGTAAAGCAGGAAGTGTAACATTTAATGCGGAAAAGGTAAAATTACCATGTTTGATCATTTGAAAAATCCATTTGTTCAACATTAATAAATTCTTCTTCCGGTTTCGTGCTCTTCATTGATAACCGCTGCGGTCGGTATTTTTGTAAAATATCTTGAATTTCTTGTGACAACTCCATATTTACCAAATAATCTATTTTGGTTGTCGCAAATCTCGACTATGCACCCAATTTCAATAAATAGCCTACGCTGCCTGTAGCAACACGGCTGCTGCAACCAAGTGCGAAATTAATGCTAATTAATATTTGGCAAATTTGTTGCGTCTACGTACCTATGGCGTGGCGAATGATGAACTTGTAAAATGAAGACAAATGATCTACATACGTAGGATTGAACTGGAACTGCACTTGAACCATCCGCTACCTATCACAAATATCACTCATCGAAAACTGCTGCAAACTGCTGTCAGTGCCGTAGATATGTACGTCAAGATTTACATTTACGTTTGATTGGAGAATGCCAAGCTACCACAAGCTACACGATCCCACACAAAACAAAACAAATACAATAACAATTCAGTTCTCGTCTTCTCGTTCAGTCCTCAATAGAAAATAAACTCACACATTTCCGCTACTGGCTTTTATATAGTGTAGGATTTAACAAAACGTATATTTGTTACATAATTTAAATATAAACGTAAACAACTATTTTTAATGCGGTCCTGCCTATAAGTGATTTCAGTTTGTTTTGGTTGGTTAGATGCAGGAACGCAAATAGTAAGCGTCACTTCAATATCATAGGAGAATAAAACTGTCACCAAAGTTTGCACCTTGCACTTGGCATGTGAATTGTAGTATTTACTTCGATTAATCGATTCCAATAATTTTAATATTTTTCGTGTAATATTTGTAGACGTATCACATCGCCCATTTTTATGTATAATAAGTTGGCGACCACATATGTGCGACAAAGATAGGGCTAATTAGGGCAAAATTAGGCAACTCATTACTCATTCCAGTTTACAGAATTGCCTAATGTTAAGGTTATACAGAAATTCAAATTCGAATTCGAAGTTTGAACAAGACCAAACATGCAACTCTAAGCAACTAATCAAGCAACGTTGACATTTTACCCTAATTGGCTCTATCCTTGTCGCACACATCTTGTATCCATCTTATAATGCATATGCTGCGTCCATTTGTACATATTACCGAAAATCATTAAAAATAGACGAAAAAAGTGTTCGCGCATCAGCTGATGAATCACGAATCAGCAGGAGCGTAATGCGCATGCCCCTGCTGAAAAATTCACCAGCAAAAAATCTAGAACTGAAGATTTTATGACCACTATAATGGTTACAATCGTATTTAGAACACACAAACCATTTTTAATAATAAATAAATGTAATAACTGAAAAACAAACGAGCCAGAGCAGAGGAATCGAGAATGTAAACAAAAGAGATTGGTTATGTTGCTGTCCTGCTGCATTAAAACTTTCAATGCGCAAGCTGCGGATATGATAAAAACCGGTCCACACAGTTATTTTAGATTACACCTCAGACTAAAAATACAGTTGACACGTAATGCCTATAGCTTAGTGGCTGTAACTAATTCTGAAACCAGAATCAGTTGAAATTGCTTATTAACATAAGGCCTTTTCTTTTTGCTTTGGTTACCTTTGGTAGGAATGTGGTTACATGTTCGATCTTTGTCATAATGTGTGATTGCAACAAAGATAGAACAACTAACCACATACCCAAAGTGAACCAAAGCCAAAAAGAAAAGGCCTATAGATGTGCCAGCCTGAACAACGAAAAAACTGGAAAGTCCCTAGTTTTAAAATTTGCACCTTAGCGAATGTTTAAATAATGATTAATATCATTATTTAAACATTTGTGAACGTATTTCAAATAAATACATTACAAATTTATACTTGCAAGATGAAAGATAATTCAATTGTGAAAGGGAAGGAGACTTATGCCAAATGCGCACAAAAACCTCGACAAAAACAAATAAACAGCTGACTTGGCCATTCCGTTCACATTTTGGCGAGTCAGCGAATAGTTTCCCATTACAATCACAATCGCCACATGCGTTGAGTGCAGATTTAGTGCTTGCTAGGTTTGCGATTTCCAGTTTCTCTTTTACTTTGATCTGTTGTGGAAGTGGCAGAGGACGTTCATTCTTTATGTAGAATGACTCATAATTATTATGTTTTTATAGTGTAACATAAACACGAAGCTCAAACCAGTCGCAAAACAAAAGTGAAATGAAATATGATTCAACGCTGCTTGGGTGCAGTACATGAATAATAATCACATGGTTTGCAGTGCGATTACTCCCTCATTCATTCTGATTACGCAGAATCTCGTTCTCGCACATTACTGATAACTTATTTAATTAACTCGATTAAATTACTTGAAAGCAAACTGTACAACTGCAAAACAAAATGAGTATCAATCGCAATCCGCATCAGGCGAGTTACGGCACCATGGCGGCCACATCAGAGGCGCAAGTTAACGGCCATAGTGGCACCCACGACTATGCAAACTTGTGTGACGAAATCTCCAATAATATCTACACGATTTCCCAGAGTTGGAAAACTCTAGAGGCATCATACAAACGGATAGGAACACCAAAAGACGGCGAACCACTACGAGCCACCATGTAAGTCATAAATAAATAGGATATGTATATATTCGGAAAGTAAAAATTGCAAATGTTTGTTTGTAGACATGAAACGCAGTTACAAGCGAATGAAACAATAACTTTAACTAAAGGCAAGATACATATAATTAGCATACAATCTAGAAACATTGATAAGGCACAAAAACTTCAATTGGAACGATTAACTGAAAGTTTCAAGGAAGTTATCGCCAGATATTCAGCCACACAAAAAGTAAGCCAAGCAATTTTCTCCAAACTAACAATAAAAGTAATTTTAACGGAAATGTTTGTAGAAAGTAGCAGAGAAATTAAAATCGAACTTTCTGGTGCGTGCAAACATCGAATATGAAAATGTCATTGACAATGCTGAAGAGTTTCAACAACAACAGGAGCAACAGCAAACCCTGCGCGATATGGCCTTTGAAAACGACATGCAGCTGGATCGCGAGTCACGCATTCGGCAGATTGAGGCTGATGTCATCGACGTTAATCAGATAATGAGGGAGCTGGGAGCTCTTGTCAATGAACAAGGACAAGCAGTTGGTGAGTCAACAATGACAATGTTACAAAAAATCTCAACAAGTAAAGACAATAATTAACTTTGTTGGTTTTAGACACGATTGAGAACAGTATTGATTACGCGACGGGGCACGTGGAAGAAGGCACCTCGCACTTGATCAAGGCTGCCAGTTATCAGACCCGATACCGGCGACGTCTTTGTATCCTCGTCGGCATTGCACTTATTGTTGCTGTCATTCTCGTCACGATATTGGTCACGCAATTGAAACATTGACCACTTTAGTGTTGCCTAGGTCATAACATGATAATGTACATAGACAGAGCCATAACTTTAGGTGGATTTTTAATATTTTTAACATACTCAAAAATATTAAAAACGGAGTATTCAAGTATTCAGGAACCTAAGAAATTATCAAACTATTAATTAAGTTTTAAAATTGAACTATTTAGATATCAATAAAATAAGGAATGTGAATGATTTTGTTAAACAATCACTTTACTTGTTTAAGCAAATTTAAAGTGATTGTTTTAGTTAGGCAAGGAACTGAAAGGCAATTACTGTGAATTACTTCAATTAATTGATTACAAAAATTAATTTTATTTTATTATAATTAATTAAGTATAAAACTTATTTTGACTCACTTTGTGTTTTGACTTCAATTTTTCGTCGCTTCAAGTAATGTTCAATTTTATTTTCTAAACTATCTGCAAATAATTTTCCATTTTCATGAAACATTGATAACTGTAAAGTACAAAGTGCAACTTACCACATTTCGGTCGTTGCATTAATGCGACATATCGTTTGGTTTTGTTATCTTGGCTTAAACAATTAACGAACTCATTATCTTTAGTATGTTCCACACAAAGTTCGTTCAACATTGCTTTGATCATTGTTGATCT
Organism: Leptusa sp. GC000079; assembly: GCA_030264655.1. NCBI lineage: Eukaryota > Metazoa > Arthropoda > Insecta > Coleoptera > Staphylinidae > Leptusa > Leptusa sp. GC000079. Next base: position 5,516 of record JARJDT010022611.1, on the reverse strand, counting down.
AAATACATTTCGTAATTTATTATTTGTAACTTTTCGATATATTAAAAATGTGAACTTACTTGACATTAGCAATCGTCCATTGCGATTGCAATTTTTTCAGGACAACAGATAAACTTGTTTGAGATACTTGCCACTCTTCACCACAATCATTAAAGTCGCAATTAAAAAGATTCAAAGCTATTTCACTAGCCATATTGTAATCTGGTTTTCTTGTGCATGTATCAACATTAAATAAATCTCGGATAATTTCCGGTTGTTCCTTTTCTTCGCCGATTAGAAACAACACAGCCATTATGCATCGTATTTGATGCCATAAAAAACCTTTCGACTTTATATTGAAAACATACATTGAATATTCAGCAAGATTGGTCTCAAATGGTTGAATGTCAACAAGTTCAATGCTTCTGACAAATTCAGTGACGCCATTTGCAACGTCCATTTTACACAAATTGCGGAAATCATGTGTTCCAAGTAGGAATGTGCAACCTGTTTGCATCTTAGCAATATTAAGACTTCCTTGAGGAAAGAAATATTTGTAACTTCGCGAATTACAGTCAAACCTAGCACTGAAATCGTTTGCGACAGGACGCCATGCTACACATTGAATATCTTCAGGTAACACTCTATTGAGGACTTGGCAATAATCAATTTCTTCATCAATATTTGAAATTTCCTGGTCTTTTGATAATTTACTTCTAAGATCTATTGAAATGACCTATAATTGTTTCATTAGTTTTACGAAAATGAGAAAATTCATTCCTGAGCAGGATATATTGTCATAACTTACTTGACTAAATGAACTAACACCTTTATCAGTTCTTCCACATCTATGATAATTGGATTCTTCCCTGCTTGGAATCAAACATGTCTTGATTAGTGCCTCAAATAGATAATATTCGATTGTGTTAGTTGTGTCTTCCTGCACTACAAAGCCTTGATAATCCCATCCAAGGTAGTAAAATTTAAGTAAGACATGTCTGAATGTACACCTAAATAAAATTCAATGTGAATTTCTTTATAATTTATATTGATATATTAAAAATTAAATTCATTACTTGTTAAAATCAAAAGGTCTTTGTTTCTTGCTCCCTTTGCAGGCATCATTTGTTTGTTCATTGCAAGTTTTTGCAGTTTCCGAACGATTTTTTGCGAGATTTTTGGTGATAATGTTTTTCAGTTGCAGGTTATGTGCTTGCAAAGACAACAAACGCTCAACCAGCTCCTAAAATAGCTATTAGAGTAATTTTTTACTGGTTTGATGACAGTTTTTTGTTACTTCATTGCTTAAAGTGTTTAATTCCTCTTTTGTCGTCGCTTTTGAAGACTTTTTAATCGCAATTTGCGAACTTTGTTGTGAAGTCATTTTTTAAAACCGCGACCCGGTGGGGACTTTGAGTTACAAGTTTGACATACCAAGGTCGAACCACGCACCTGTTTGCTGATTATCAAATATGCTTATGCGCCTGCTGGCGTGAAATTCCGCACGTGTCGCACGTGTGCTGCACGTGCCGCACCGTTACGCACCCTTAACTTGAAGCAGGTGGCGCTGCAGTCGGTTTTGTTTCGAATTTCGAATAGTTTCCCGCCATTAATTTCCCGCGTAACTAATAAAAATGGCTCCATTTTACAATTTAATTTGTTGGTTTCATGTAAAATGATTTCATTTCAGTTGCATATTATTTACACTTTACACGAAAGGATAATATAGGTTAAACAAGATTTTATTAATAAACTTTGAAGTTTAAAGTATTTCCTTCAGATTCATTTATTTAGTTAGATCGTTCATTGAATTTTAATTGTTAACATGTTTAAAGCTTCACATTTATGTATATTAAGTACATAAGTATTACTTAAATTACTTAAACTGTAATGAATCGTAATAAAATTTAACAATAATAAACTTTCCTTTGGTTCATAAGATAAGAATTCTTTACAAATGATAAGCATTCTGCATTCAAAATAATTTGTAATACTTTTAGGACGGGGTGAGACATACTTTTGTTCAGCTCAGTGGTAACTTTGTTCAATTTGTTGAATACATTTTTATTTGTTTTAATGTGCAGTCAAGAAAACTTCCATTTCGATAGTAATTTCAATTTGGTGTTAAACTGTGTGTGCATTGAACGAATAAAAATAACTTTGACACATTTACATTGTACTTTTCTATTTCATAATTCTTATGACTATTTTGTTATACACTGTTTAGTACTTTAAGTTGATTATTTATCTTATAATTTGTTTAGTTTTGCAGTAGTACGTTAAAATTTGAAATCTGAACTTGAATATTTTGCGCTTTATTACATATTCTATTTTGGAATCTTTTTTTTAGTTTGAATACTTAGTCAATATTGGCACACCAAACTTTTACTCCAACTAAATAGCAACAAAATTATTTGATTAATTCCTTTCCTTACTGTGGATGACTTCTACTGTAAATTTATTATTTAATTTGCTAGATTAGTTTAATAAATTTGATAGACTCGGGTTTTGGCATTACATTAAATTTTAAACTATTAAATTGAAAACTACAATTTTTAAATTATTAAATATGAAAATTTTGCTAAATATAGTGATAAATTGAATCATTGCTACTTTAGTTTTACTTTTTTGTTTTGATTAATATGATTATCGATAGTTTCTTTTTTATTTCGAAAATTGCTAAGTTGCGGTTTAAGCCGTAAAATGCTAGATATATGCGTTTAAATGGGTAAAACTGGTATGTGAATAGACAATTCAATTGTCCAAATCCAGGGATATCTAATCAAGTCTTCAAAGTTAAATTTTATAAAAGTTCAGTGCTTTTTGTCAAGTTGCATTCAGTTCGGCAATCAATATCGTTTCAGGTCTCTTTTCTCGTTATCGTTAATATAACAAACGCGGGAAGGCAAATAGTCGATCAGTACATGATTGAGAAGGTTCACGAATCGTAATCAGTAGAAAAATAAACAGTTTTGCTCAGAATTATCCTCGATTCCTTGCCACAAAAAACTATTAAACATTAAATCAAGCACTTAATTATTCTTTGATAGTTATAAAATATAAATAAACAAAACAATAAATAGTTTAAAAGGTAATTGTATCACATCATCAAGAAGAATCATTCTTTTCTTTTGTTTTCGTCTTTGTTTTTGGTTTTGTTTCTTTAAATTGCACGTGCTCAGTTTCGTTTTCTGATGTAAATGTAGGTAAATGATGTAAATTGAATGAAATTATCCATTTTGTTTGGGATAACGTGACATTTTGTGAAGGGACATTTACGTAATTTAGGAAGATTCAAAAAATGTACTTATCCTTAAAGCGTTGCCTGCGGCGCAATATCCGCATTCGGATCAATACCAGCCTGCCGAAGCCAATGTCGAAGATTTCGGGTGCGTTCCACGAGAGTGGTCGTCGCACCTTGGTTCGCCGCATGTGTAACAACCGTGCTTTGCGCATTGGCGAGTGCCACGTGCTGTCGGTAATTATGCAAACGATCAGCGAGTGTCGGAATGGAGGGTGGCGCCGGCACCGCTGCCGTCCCAGCTAAAACCGGCCACCCCAAGTCAGGATACACCATCGGCAAAGGCAAAACTGAAAGAATTCCTTCTGAAAAAAAATATGACAAAAGTCCACAAAAGGATGAGATACCTGGAGGCATATTGCCCGCCATCTGTTGTTGATTGAGCACTTCCCAAATTTCGCGTATTTCCAAATTCAAGTTTTCCAAGCTTTGAATAATTTCCGAGGATTCTTGCAAATGCTCGCCGCGAAGCACTGTCTTCATCCCATCAGCGGCAGTAGCAAATTCGGATGAGCTTATCCCGGAGCTAGCGCTATGCGAGGAAAGATCCGATAAAGTGGCTTCGTCCTGTTTGCTTGGTTCATTGGAAGCGGCAGTGGCGCGTTGCAAGGATTGCTCCAAGTGGCGCAATCGGATCACTTTTTCGCCGAGCAGCGAACGAGTCCGGTGCAATGAAACTTCCATGTCTGTTAAATCTTTCTCTTCCTGTGATGGTGGATCAAAGACAGGCTATGAAAATGTGCGTAACGAGTGGAAAAAAAATGGAGTTCTACCTGGCATAATTGTTGCAAAGTGTGACGCGCCATGCTGCCATGTTTCAGCTTCAAATCGTTTTGGCGCTGTTGGAAAAGACATTTCTGTGTGCGCAAGCTCTCCTTCGCGCGCTTTATCGAATCACGCTCCAGGTGAATGCGATGCCTAAAAAACTCTAATTCGGAACTGCCTTCGAATTTCTGACCGTCGGTGAACGGATATCTGGAAATTACACGTGACTGTTGCTAGGTAATCACAAGCAACAAAACACGACGCAATCAACAGAAACAGAACGAAACAAAGACAAGGATTGTGCTGATATTTTCTATTATCGTTTTTTTGTTTGGTGGATGGAAAGGACATTGAGTGAAACATCGGAAAACGAAAACGCGGAAAGCTTCAGAGCGACATTTACCTCAGATGATACGTATCAGTTTGTGCATGCGGCGGCGGCAACTGATCTTCGAGATCTTCGAGTTTCTGCAATTGTCGGCGCAGATTCTCAACCGGGGAGCAAGTACGCGGGGTGCGCTTCGACTTTAAAGGATTGCGTGAGGTGCCGGCGTTCTTAACGCGAGAGTAAAACTTTTTGCGTCCTCGGCCTAAATTCGCGTTTTCTTCGGATGATTCGTAGTTAACGCCGTCGTTCTTATAACTTCGGTCGCTTGCCGACGTGTCATGATCCTGTATAATAACAGTTCGTGCTTGCTTGGACTTCATTTCCAGCCCTGCGGCCTCCTGCCGGTTGATTTCCGTTTTTGTGTGCAGCGGTGGCTTCAAATGTGTTGGTGATCGATTGGGTGACCTGAAATAAAAAACGTCCAAAAACTCAGACCTCCCATGGTAATTAATAATTACTTCTCCTTGTTTATTGAATTACTCTTCTCCGTTTCGGACCCGGTCGTGTTCGTAAGACTCTGTTCGCGTTTGCGCTGACGTTTTTCCAATGTGATCTTCACATCTGTCTTTAGCTTCAAATACTTATCCTTGAGGCATCGATACTTGTCCTCTAACAATCGCTTTTCGCAGCGCACTTTTTCGTAAAGTCGCTCATCTCCCGAATCACGTGATGTTGACGTTTGATGTGTTAATTCATTCTCTAAATTCCCATTAACTTTCTTTTTCAGTTCAGTTATCATGAGGTCGTGTTCCTTGCGGAGGATCTTTTCCTCTGATTTAAAGTCCTGTTTGATCTCGTCGAGGACAGCTTGATGCTGTTTTTTGATCTGGTCCAAAATTGCGTTATGCGAAACTATCAATTCATCTTTGTGCTGTTCCAAGTCACGTGATAATTGCTTTTCAGTTTCTTCGAATTGAAGTCGCTGACTTTTCTCGAAGTCACTGTGTCGTTCTTCGAGATCCTTATGGAATTTCTTGTTCACCTCGTCTTTGGCACTAATCAATTCCTTTTCCAAGCGTAGTCTTTCATGCTCCAAAGCCCCGAGATTTCGACTCTCCATTTCAGTCCGCAAATTGTCAAGTT
>JARJDT010022610.1:0-16972 GCA_030264655.1 Leptusa sp. GC000079 | reverse complement strand
GAAATTTGAAAATCCAATCATTGCCTGTCTATGACCGCGAAGTCGTGTGGTGACCACACCATTTATTGGTTGACACTTCCACGACTGAGATTTCACTAACCGCGAGCCGAACTATGGCCGAACTGAATGGTTTTAAATTGTAACCCCATCATTCGTAACCCATAATTTCGGACTACTTAGCTAATATTCTGGATAGGCTTTGATGAATATCGGACCCTTAGATATCGGACCGCACTCTAAATAAATTAAGCAATTTAGGTTAGGTTCTTAGATTTACAAACGAACTCCTGTGTTATAACCTCAAAAGAAACACTCTTATAACCAGTAACCAAATGACATTTTATTTTTTTTTACGTGTTGTGACGTCATATTAATGTTACAATTAACCAACTTTATTAATCAAACCAAAATATTACCAACTATTTTCACCAAAAGCAGCTTGCAAAGTAAAAGAGCCTGCTCTACTGGGACATGAACACGGTTTTAACATTTATATCTTTGATGGATTTCAGAAGTTCGTGCGATACGGCTCACCGACTTTGTGACGTATTATTATAAACCCGCGAGTGCATTTATTTTAAGGTGCACGAACCAAATTGCTTTTGCACATTTTCTTTCTTCGCGCAGCAATTTTAGCAATGTAGTTTTCTTGTTATAGGTATACCGTGTACATATAGATAAAGTTAAAAAACTTGAAAGTCGATCACGGCCATTTTATTCCCTTTCTTGACTAATATAAATAAGAAGAGATATATTTGGACGAAGAAATTGCGGTTCGACGGTGGTTTTTAATTTGAATTTCTGCTTTTTGCAGTACGTGTTATTTAATGGTTTGTAGCACGCGATAGTTTCCAATATGCGAACACGTCACGCGTCGTTGCTCATGCTAAAAAAAAACAAAAATGGCGCATCCAATCGCGTAAATAACATTGTAATTATTTTGTTTAATTCCGAATTAAAACAGTTCGCATGTGAGGCGCAGCGTCAACTGACTGAAAGAAAATTAAAGATGTTTTAATCGGCAGACTTGACAAGTTTAATCTACGCCAATCTATTTTCGTTAACGCAATTGAACAAAAATTATTGACAACAAAGTTGAAATGCGACTGAATTGCGATTGTGCTGGAACCGGTGGTGGCGTTTGGGGTGTCGGGGGTGGGTTTGAGAATTAGAAGCCAGAACGGAACCGATCCCTCCGGCTCCATCCATGGACGATTTAATTAAATTATTTTAACGCCGTTTGCGCTGACGGCACGCCGCGCGGTTTGTTAGCATAGGGGATTACGGATTTGTTTCATTTCGGGACGGGGATGTTAAGCAAGCCACGGCGAGTGATAGATAGGCTCAGTGCCACCTACATTTCCCCGGCCGAATAATACAACACGCATTAACGAGTTATTAAGTCGATATCACGACTTTTGGATTTGTGTTGTTTGCGTTGCCTTGGTCGAGACGCGGTCGTGTCGCTCACGATCGGTTCAAATAAGGGGTGCACACATCACCCGGGTCATACATACATGATCATGATGCTTGCTTGCTTACATTAAGACTTTAATAAAATGGTAATTTGCCTTGAAGGGCTTGTTTGTCTTTTTCATCACAAGTTTAATTTCGTTCTCAGCCCGCACAGCTCGTCAGGAAAAATGTAATAAAACTTTAAACCCCGGCGAGTTTGCTCCTTCCTTGAATCCTTGGCAACCTTCGTTGTTCGTTATTGATGACTTGCTTATAGAAATGGATTAGTAAGCACGCAACTATAGATCATGTAATATTTTATTCAATGTCGAAAATACAAAAACCCCGATGAATAAGAGGGGTGGATTTTTTCGGCGGATATATAGATGAGATGTCACCCTCACCTGACGTCCTATTAAAATAACAATGCGCGCCTGATTCGGGGGCGTTTTTTCGAAGAGCGCGTCGCGCTAATACCTGGAATCGGATAATAAATAATCGCGGGCTTCTTTCTCGCGGCGCGGCGACGACGAACACAATAAAAACGCTTCACGTGAATATAATACATGCGTCGAGGAGGCAAACAACCCTCGCACGCACAATGCACACCCAGCGCAGCGTCTCGAAAATATAATCCGATCGATTATTGCGCAACAATGGCTGTCGTTCCTGAAGAATGAACACTTCTTGCGACTCGGTAGAACGAGAGCGAGTTCATCTTAAACGCATTAATAAACACTTTGTAGCCTTAACAAACAACAACACAACAAGCAGCAAGGATAAAAAATAAAAATTAAGAAACATTTAGGAATAGTCACACATTGCTGAAATATGTATGGCGAGTGAGAGTGTTACACTGCGAAAGTGCAAAGTTGCGGAGCGGAGGTGTATGTCCGAGGGTTAACAATGCCCACCCACAGGGCGACAAAACAATGCGCACGCCGGGAACATCTGCTTTCGCAATAGGGGAGTCATCGCGACTATCTTCGCTTCGAAGTCCAAAGGGCACATTTTAACACTGAACACACACTAGCGTGTAAATGAATTTCAATTTGAGTTCAACTTATTGCAGTGGAACATTTGAAAAGTGAAAAGAGTTAAATAAAACATGAAATAAAACAAGAACAAGAATCAAGGCCATTTCATAACCTCAAAACTCCAAATCAAAGATGTCATGTCAGTCAGCTTGTTTTGCTTGCTTGCTTGGTGTTCGTCTTGTTTCTTGTTAATAATAAGTGAACAAAAGAAAAAGCGTGAAAAACACTTGATCTAACAAGAATGAGAACGTGTGTTCTTGGTTCTTATAACTTGGTTACTGCGTTATTGTGTCAGTGGATCGGCATGTCATTTTGTCAAGAAGTCAAGCATACATCGCCCGGACAAAGAAGGTGTAACCTTTTTTTTTTTATTTCTGTTTTACCTGGCCCTAAATAAGATTAACTTCTTGTATCTCATCTCTCGTTGTATACCTATACAAAAGTGAAAACGAAAAAATAAGAAAACGTTAAAGATCGTTATCTAAAATCGAAATTTCAAACGTTGCTCGGCTACAGAAAATCAGAGCATATTTTCGGATCAACACAAATGTATTTAAACGTATCGAGCAAAGATAGGCATCTAATAAGTAAGGGGATGTAATGACGTTTTCAATAGCGAATTACTGAATATCAGTTAGCTTAATGCGATTACGCCATTAATCTAATGATCCAATCTAATCAGTTTGGTACACAAACAACCCCAGGGTCAGTGTAGTTACACCGAGTTTGGCGACTTGATTAAATAATGCGACAAATCGAATGATCGAAACCCAAAAATACGCGCACGTGTCTAATGAACTTCAATTCACATACAATTCACGCACAATTCCAGATCGCAGCGATAAAACAAACAAATAAGGGAAAGGGAAGTTGCGTCGCTGAGCATGTTAGCAATGGCGACCGAGTGAAGTGACTTAAGACAAAAGACAACCAATCGCTTCGGCCGCGCACCACTTAAGCTTAGCAGTGGCGGGACGAACTGACCTGCCAATCAGAGAAGATGCGCTCGCATCGCCGAATTGACATTATTGATAACCTTCAATCAACGACGCCAGGCCAATAAAGGATTACACGCAAAGCGCACGCAATAAATAATTTTCGGTTTATACGATGTACGTTTGTTATTGTTATTAATAACGTTAATCTTTTGTTGGTGCGCGTCCGATACGAAGGACCATTTAATTGGATTATAAATTATATCGCGCGCTGTTGGGCTCGAATGATGCTTCGGCTCGCAACCTAGTAGTAGTTACTACCATTTCGTGCACTAACCAAACTCGATTTATTCACAGAGTGTTTGTTATGAGAAATTTCAAGTCGTTCGGCTGGGAGCAAGCCCGTTTGGACAGCCCTGTAGACTTGTATCTGTATTTAATAGGTTATGTGAGTGTGTGCGCATCGTGCAGTGGACGCCGGTCCACGAGCAGGGCGATTTATGGCGGTCATATTTATTTATTGGATTAATACATGTAACATATTGCCAACACACGAAAGATATAAATAACTAGAGAACGGTATGATATTAATTTACTGGTCTGTTCGGGTTCGGTTCTTGGTTCGGTTCTTTATGCGCCTCGTGGACTTGCGGGTTATAGTAATATATTGTCCTTTGATATACTGATGTTTTCCACTTGATAGTTCATAATCCTAAGCGTTCGAGTCGTGTCTAACAAGAAATTACAAAAAGATCACGAGTGTAACATCAGGACCGAGAGGACGAAATCGAAATTGTCTGCGTCTCTCCTTTCGCGGTGATTAGACCCGGCGACCGAAATTAATTTACATTATGTCAGCGAGACGCGACAGGCCGACGAGACCGGATAGTCGCGTGTAACAAGCGCGTTGTCGTTGTGCGTTGGGGGCCGGTGCCGGGGCTGGGGGTGATACGGCGTATTTGATGGTTTGATATCGATTGCGCTCCGCCTCCCGCTGCGAACTGTCTCCATGGATACCGCGACATCGTGTTCCGAGTGCATTATGGTGTGCGTGTGCCACTGCCGCCACCGCCGCCGACACTGGCGGTCTGCCTAGCCTTTGTCACTTTGTTACATTCCCTCCACCTCCCTACTACACACTTGCACTTCAAAGATCCCAAAACTCTATCAGGATCAAGAGTTGTTCAGCAGAATTGTTACTAACCTCTAACTATAAACTATATAAGTGCGTGTACGTTGATGGCAGGTTGATTCTTTCGCAATACTTCCGAAGTTGTAATTATGAAGGAGCAGAAGGAGGATTTGTCAGCGGAATCTCATCAGAGCGTCGCTTTGCTGCTGCTCCACTCTGATGGGAAACTAGGTGGGTGGAGTGGTGATTGTTTCGTCCTGTCGAGTACAGGCAGGCACGTGCCGCCTGCCGCTGAAGTGTGTGTACACGGTTTAATGAGGGGTTTTATCGACGGTTATTACCCGGTGCCCAACATCAAGCGCTCGCCTATGTAGGAAGAGCGACTTACTGACTTTGACAACAACCAACAACAACAACCACTTTGGTCTCGCACATTGTATACCTACCCACATAAGACAAACAACTTTGCTCCCCAACCATTTAACCATCAACATAGTCAAAGTTGGAGAAAATTGAATCTCATTAAATAATACGAATCGTGATTGAAATCTGATAAGAGTAAATACATCTTCGGAACATAATGAAAATAAGAACTTTTTCTGTTAACGTTTATAACATTGCATTATTGAGCATTGTGGAACGATTTGTCCAAGTCGGAGAGTCCGAGCGCAAAGTTTGCCCGAAATGTATTAGATTAGAGAAAGACACCTGTATACCGGTAGGTATGGGATGGAGCGTATTCTTAAACGCGAGTAAGTTATTTTAAACACAATAGTTCATTAGTTTATCGAATCAGATCGCGCCAGTCATTAATCTTGTGCGATCCATGCATGCATATACCTGAACAACGCACACAAGCCAACAACGGGCAAGTTGGAAGTTGAACACTAAACAGCTAAACACTATTACCAGGTGTATTGTATGCAACAAACACATTCAAATGTTCAAACTTGAGGAATTGAACGAATATGCATGCAGGAAATCGAATCGCACGCACGTTCGTTCGCGAAGCTCGTTGCATATGCATGAATCGGGCAACAGAAGTGCAAAAACAAAACTTACAAATTGAGCTCTTCAAGATTTCGTATGAAATAATTCCGCGATTTGTCGATACACCCTGTGTATCGCACAACACATGCACATGCGAAAGTAAAATGCAATACTTATTGAAAAAGATATCTTGACTGATGACTGATTGTTGCCACATTTCATGCAAGCTAACTTATTCTAACCTTAATTTTCAGCTATAATAGTACATTTCGTAACATGTGTTGTATTTCCAATAAGTGTTGCGTGTACACTGAGTGCGCACTCGGTGTTATCAGCCGAAAATGTCATAAGTTTTTGGACTAGAACAGTCAATGTTGCCAACTTAATTTGTAATTTTCATGAAAATTTCCTATTATTAAGATTTTCAAAAGTAATATTTTGTCAATAATGTGCCTTTTTCACCCATGGTCGTAGAAAAAGGTATAACTGGTTGCACACAACCTATAATTCAAATATTTTAATTTGTTACAAGTTGTCCAAGTCGATTTGAAATTGTAAAATGATTATAAAATTCAAACAGAACAAGGCAGCACCTGTCCACAGTTATAAGACGAATATGACATAATCTCATTATTATAACTAGGCTACACTTAACCAGATGAAAATCTAATTAATTTTCTAATTACACTGTCAAGCCGATCAACACCTCCTAAGTTTTTATTAACCACTTACCACTAGTAAAGTAACTATACTCATAGCGTTGAAAGAGTTGTAATTAGTTTAATAAATTGAATTAGAAATAAATTCTTTCGAAAACGATTCGTATTTCAACGTCGCCGTCAAATGACGTTCGGAATTGGAAATAAATCTAAATAATAAGTTGAAATAAATATCGTAATTGTGTGCAAGAGCGGGCGCGGAATTCTTCGGTTTCTTTGATTTGTACAACCTATATGCACGGTACTTACTCGCGTACTATGAATGGTGAGTATGAGATACGTCGTGGAATTTCGTTCCCGAGCAATAATTTCGAGGTGAAACTTAATTACCGCCGCGGCGCAATCATATATCAAATAACCGCATCGCTCTCTGCTCGTGTGCTCTCGCGCTCAGTTTCCAATTCCAATAGTGCTGCACCAGCAATATGAGAGTATTATAGATATATAGGATATGGATTTATTATATTCTGTTGTGTCCAGCGGTCCACGCCGAGGATATTCTTATACTCGAATATTTTTCACGTGGAACACGCGATGACAAGTTCAGGCGACCTCTGACCTGAAGTTAATGAAGTAAAAAGTTACTGGAAACAAGTTGGGGGAATTTGTTGTTGTTTTAGTAACATTACCAAATTTTGAGGTTAGATTAACAATAACAATGAGAGAAAAATAAAACAAGAGACGCATCGACAATCGTTTAATTAAAATTCTATTTCGGAGTCGTTTAAATCTCGTTGGGTTGCGTTGTTGATGTGCTGGTACATCTGCGTGCCAGCGCATCATCAACATCAACATCTCGAGCCTCTGCGTCTGCAGCGATATTTTCTTTGACGTGCTGCATATAGATCGATCATCAATCAATAACTCGCACGCCGGTCCCAGCTCGAACATCATCAATAACACTAATAGTCCCTGTGAATTTAAAATGGCTGTTACGACGAACAATGCGCTTTATTTATTATTGTTTCTGCGTTGTGTGCTGTTGTGTCTTCAGGTCGCTCCGTGGTGCTCTTTTTCGTTTCGGCGCTAAGACCAAACCACAACTCGCTTTTCAATTCTAACATCGACAATCGACAACATCAAGCCAGAGAATGAAACAACTATTAAATATGTAGATCGAAAACCATCACAAACGTCATTTAATATCCACCATCATCATCATCGCATTGTTGGCAATAATCGAGTGGAAAATGACAAATTGTTATTGAATTCCTCGACTCGAATATCGGAATATGATTAACATTTTTCTCCTATCCATATATCCTATGTTCTTAACTTAATTAGAATCAGAAACAAAAGAGAGTTATACGTCCATTGTTTTGAGGTTGGCATTAAAGCCGGCCCTGATGAACTGGTGTGGAAGTTTGATGGCATCCGGAACTAATTGAATTAAATTAAATTAAGCAAATTATATCGTCAAAACAAGCAGCGTTTTTTACCATAACTCAAAAGCAGACTATTTACAACTACCTGTTGCTGTTTTTATTTATCTAACCAGTAACCTAACATTCAACCGTCCTACCTACACGTCGACGCGCAACGTAATAAAATTAAACTTATAAGATAAGCGCGTAAGCAAATTAAAATTAAATTACGACATTCGTCTATCACCATACATAATGTAACCAGTTTTAAATTATAATTTGACAAATTTGTTTGAACCCGTTCTGAATTAACTTTTTTTTTTTCATTGAAAAACATCAAACCATCATGAAACGCACAGGATACGCTGATATAGATATTATTTACAATCCATTCACGTTGAAGTTTCAAGAATTGAAGATATGATAATATGTTAATTTGATTATGTCGGTTTACTTAAATAAAAACTAAAAATGTTAAAGATATGCAAAATGAGTGATTTATATCGTGACTCGTAAACGAACAACATTTACTTAATTTGTGTTTAACTTGGGAAATTTTGAATTACACTTTGTATAATATATATTTTTAAAAATAAATAAACAAGTTGGATTGCAAGAAAGAAGCAAATCAATCAAATGTCCAGAGAATAAAATGCATCGTGTTCTGTTCATGTGCAAGTTGCTTGAGTGACTGAAATAAAATACTAAACTGTTGAACATCTTCGAAGTTTCAAGCGCGTTTGCGTCTATAAACTTGGCTTCTCACTTGCAGTGCAGTGCAGTTCATTTGTATATTTTTCTAATTTGAAAATTTCACCTCGTGTTAACCTATATTTTTCTCAAATTTATGCAAATGCACGCTCGTTTTATTAATGCGTTTCGTATTTGACTTGGATTTATAATTCTCATTCGTTCCTAACAAGCGTAGAACATTAAAAGTAACCTATGCGGAGGAGAGTTAGGTTATATGTCGAGTGCATTGGGTATGTGAGTTGTGTCTGCGTAAGAAGCTGAAAAGGGAAAATTTATGATAGGACCCGTTTCGAATTTAGTCAAGAACGGAGAATTCGTGAGCGCGTCTCCGTGGAATGCGCATCGCGTTTCGGGGATGCTTCGAAAACAATGCGTGGAATGTCCGCAGAGCGCAGGGCGCACATTAACATAATATACTTATTATGAAAAAGTCCGAACTGGCCACGCGACTCGACGTGATTAATCGTCCTCTCTATGACTATATGCTTGAATTACGAATGGATTTTTTCAATAATTAATAATATTCGTACAAGCAGTCGAAATTTACATAAATTTTGAATTTTACACTCAACTTAACCTATAACCTAACTTAACTCAGGGCCGTTTTATCCATTAGGCACCCTAAGGAATAGGTGTGGTCATACACACAAAGGTCTATGAAGATTTGGGGCCCACGGAAATACACGAAAAGAAAATTTAAAAACATTAAAAGAAAATTTGCACTACATAAAATTTAGTGTTTCACGAGAGTCTTGATTTTTAAGAATTGTTGTCTTGATTTCGACAAAATTCGAGGCAAGACAAGATCAAGAAATTACACCAGAAATATCGAGAAAATTTCAAGAAATATAAAAAAAATAATAATTACTAAGAAGAGCGACGAAAAACTCGAATTTCTTGATACAAAGACAAAAAGTCCAATTCAAGACAAAAATGCTTGTCTTGTGAAATACAATCAAGAAAATTCAAAAAGAAAAGCATACTGACAAAATGACTAAAATAAAAGATACAAAATAAAAATAAAATTGATAAATGATTACTAGGTCTACGAATACGCAATGCCCACGAGCAACTTAAAACGGCCCTGATCTAACAAGACAAAAAAGCATATTTAATTAAATATAGAAGTATGATTCATTTTTTGATTTTGATTTGGATAAAGAACCCGAAAAAATCTCATACAAGTAAGTCACGTGTCCAGAGATTTAGGTTATGTTTTGATGTGTGCGTAGAAGAACATTAATTTCAGAAAGCATATTGAAGCATTTTATTGTCAGTTTGATAGCTTTGCTTTGGAGTTGCGGCCCTTCGGCAATTGCAAAAAGGGGAAGTAATGATTCGGAAGGAGATGCGGTGGTGGAGGCGCCACACACTTATTCATAACACAATAACGCGACGCAAGCAAATATTATTCATGGATACGGATATAATACACTTGCCAGTGAGTGAACTTGAATAGACCGAGTGTTGCAAACGTCAACGTGTAGGGGGGAGCACCCACACTCCCATAATTCATGGGGTAATGTGACAAACGATTAAGTGACGACCCCTTGGGCCCAGCGCAAGTACTCATTCACACATCTAGGCGGTTTTGATTCATAGACGCAAAACACAAGGCGCTGTGTTTATGACTTTTGCACAAAGCGCGCAATGCAGGAATATAAAAGTGGGGTGAGTGTGCCCGAGTCCTGCGGGATGTGTACTAAGTAAATCAAACGACAAACGAATCATTAGATTATTAATGGTCTCGTTAGATGGGGCATTGGGGAATTGCTTGCTTCAACGCAACGTTTAATGAATGTGTGAACACTGAACACATATTTCGACGATTAAAAATTGTGCGCGGTTATAAATATAGAGTCGATTAAAAATACCTTGCGGCATCTGGTCCAACAGATTAGTATTTTGTCTTGTAAGTGGTCTGTTAATTTTCGGTTTACACAAACAAACTGCTGCGGTTAAAAATGCGGTGTAAAATTCAAGCACCTTTTGTTTATTTATGCAACACATATCACACGCAACATTAGGGCTGTTCGTTTATTCAGTTTGCTTAACTAATCTCAGTTAATTTTGAATTTTCTTTTCGATTTTACTTGTTTTATATTTTATCTTGGCAATACATATTTTAGCAAAGGACTTATGCCTCGACGATTTATTTTTGTCCGTGAAAAAAATAAAATATCAACCAAAATCGATAGCAAATCCAAAATTAAGTGAGATTAGCTAAGCAAACTGAATAAACGAACGCACTATTAAATCAAATCGGAGATGCACCTAACCTAAATATAGAATTCAAATGTCTCAAATAATAAATAAAAACATGGAACGTTTGCTTTCTTTCTGTCCTTAGACTGAATTTCCAGCCCATCTGTGTCCGTGTGTGTGTTTGTGACTTTATAGTTTTGTCTTGATGCTTATCGACAGCAGCGATCGAATTGATGGTGGCTCGAGACGCGAGTTAAATGCCATTGTTATCTTGTTCGACCGATGGGGACACGATAAGCGCACGTCTGCTGCTCGAACAAAGTGAAAAACAACGCGAGACTCAGCCAAAGCGCACTAAAGCACGCTAAAGCGTGAAACGCCTGTCTTGATTCTCGATATCGCACCAATCGCACCATGTGACACATCAACATCAACATCAAGAATTCAAGCGTCTGCTCGTCTTCATCCGACATTCAATTTGTGCTTCTTTTGTCTTTGCTGTGCAATTGCAACTTTTGTTTGTGATTGAACGAAAAGTTCATCTCCGGTGTATGCGCTTGCCCTTGTCAACGAAAACGTTCTAACGTGAAAAGCTTCATATTTTCGATGATATTGCGGCGGTGCATGCGAATGAAAGCGTTGTCGTTGGTGAGTTGGTCGTGCTTCTTCATTCCCCACGCGCGACTATTGAAGATGGCACAAAACGACCGTTCGCAACGTCTGGGTATGTGTAACAGTTAAAATGCGGCCGTTATATTCTGGAGGAGAAAAGAAGTCGCTTTCGGCCGGGGGCGTGCGACTGACACCGTCGCCTGCGGGGCGCGCAATTGCTTTATATGTTTCGGAAGGAAGCCCCACAAGCCCAGCGCTTCTTTCATTCTCCACTTCACTGTTACAATTTACAAGCTCTGGCAAGCAGCAACGCAATTATCATAAACGAGGTAAACTCGCACTCTGCTACACCCTGTACTTTTTGCAAATAATGCAATTTGAACGCTTATAAACGTTTCATGTCTGAATCTCGAACAATAACACCAATCGACAATCGTAATGAGTCAGCTACAATTCCTTGGTTGTTTTTATGATTTTCAACTAACCTAAAAATGCGGAATTTTACTAAAACCATTTCTCAACGTCAATTTTTCGTTTTTGTTGCTTTCGCACTTTGCCTTTCACATTCTGTGATCTGTGATATTTTAGTTGTGGATTTTGCCATTTCATGATGTTTCAATCAACAAGCACAAGGCAATATTTTCCCACTTCACTCGGTGTATCACAGGTAAGAAATGATTAAACAAACCTCGCATTAAAACAGAAACTAATGTCCTTTTAGTATGAAATTTATTAGATATATCTGATGATGTTTCGTTAACATTAAACTCGTATTCCTTTTTTTCTTCGTTGTTTTAAAATGTTGTTCGCTCCATCGTCAGAGACGTTATTAATTAATTTCAAAAATTTTAATCGTTTCTACATGTTAAAATACGAAAACGCATTCAACATTTTAATATTAAATAAATTATCTGCCTAAAGAGACAAGAGCTAATGTACATAATTTAGCCGATTAATGATGGATAAAATGATTAAATTATTGAAAATAAAAAAAACGTCGACCAGAAATATCATTTAATTTAATTAAAAATTTGTTGTTTGATCGATGAACTCGCATTCCAACATTTCAAACATCAAATAAACAAGCTCAAAAGTTTACAATGAAGACGTATCATTGAAATTTGACACAATTTATTTTTATGTTTGGGGTAACAATGCGTGAAATTATTCCGAGTACAGGTGCGTCCGTCTCAAAACGTATCAAGTCAAGTAGTACTTTTAGGTTATGTATAAACATGTAACAATTATCAGTTGGGCTATAAATGTGTAAATTTCCAACGCGATAATTAATTACGATCATTAACATGTATAATACGATGCAAGGGCCTAGTGCCCCAGTGGAGAAGCAGAAGTTGAGGTTATATCAATGAGGTGCACATTTTTATTTTGAAATATTTTCGATTTGTGCGTGGGCGGCCGCCTGCACAATTTGAATATTTCCAACGAGCAACAAGCTTCAAGCTATTTCTACATATGTATAGGGTAAGCATACATTTTTAGTTTTGTCGAGAAAATTCGTTGCAACTGATGGTCAGTTTAAGAAAAACGAAAACACCGAGTGTTTCCATTCCAAAAATGAATCAAATAATATAAAATTGAAATGCAATTAATCAATTTGTAAATGGGAAATATGAAAGTATTGAATTCAAATTAAATTTTTGATTAAATATATAAAAAAGTACGTATGTGTGTTTGATTGATCATCAAGTGCGCAAATGATTTTTTTTAATAGAAAACGCGCTATGAGGTTAGAAATTAAATATTGTACATCAAAGACCACTAATTGAATCCCAGAATTCAATTTTAAATTGCCAATCAATTTATCACATAAACTTATTAGACTACACTTCTGCACATAACCATACATAACCAAAAAACTGTAAAAACTAAAACTAGCAAATGTCGCATAATATGTTTTAATGATAAGTTTATAACATATCATAGACATAGAGAATGAGGTGGGAATAAAGCGAAAAGCACTTTGGAGAGTCTTCATTTGCGCGTTCTCGACATACGTTAATAACCGCGGACGGCGCACCCCCACCGACGCAACCAGAGGGAAAACGCAGCGGGCACTAAGTGTGTTTTGAGATCAAAGCATCTAAAACCACCGTACTTACTTTTTATTATTTATGCTCGCATACATGCGCCACTTACAAGCAACATTGTTTGCTTTAAAAGCATATGTCGCGTATCAAACGCGAAAACCTACTTGATAAGACCATGCAAGACGTGAATAATAAGCTGTTTATCTAAAGAAGGAGAAGGGGAAGGAGTGACAGTCTATTTAAAATGTTGCTTTGATAAGAAAATAGAATTCAAGTGTAAAGCACACGAAAATGTCAACTCTGTCACGCAAGAAATATTTTACCTACTTGTGCGTAATTTACGATACTCTAATATGATATTTTATTAGTTCAAATTGTAAATTGCAATCTAATCAATGTAAATTTACAACTTTTATATAGGTTATGAATACTAATTTGTTGATTAACCTATATTTTATTACCATGGTACAGTAATAAGCTATTATTATAACAATAGAATAACAATAAGTCAATAACAAAAGAAAGTTGTCTTTTGTTTTGAATGTTATTGTTTGTCGTTGAATGGAAACTAACCTTAACTATTTAACGATTTAACTGAGTTATGTTATTGTCGTATAATTCATGGAAGAATTTTGACAAAAATGACTTAATTCAAATGCTAAGACACGAAACGAGACAAAACGATAGAAATATAAAATGTTATGCTAAATTATTTGCCCTTATCCGTAAGGGTGGTCCCTGAAATTTTGATTAATAATATCGGAGAAAAATTCAAATTTAAAATCACAAGTCGCCAGCTGAGGCTCGCAATATAAGGGTTGAAGTTGCGCACATTTTTTTGTTGTTCGCTGCAAGCGGCTGTTCCTCACCCGCAGTTTTCTGAATTAAGGCGACGGCGACTTGTGGCAGTTTGGTTTTCACGCTGTGAAATGCCCCGTTTTTCGGCCAGGTGCCTCTAACCTACAATATCATTTCGGCATTATTCTCGGGAAGGAACGCACACGTGGCGATTAGTTGATTTCGATTGCTATCTACTATCTCATCTCATACTCAAACCAATTGTTAAATTTGTGCCATATCTTGTGAACGTTGTAAATTTACGAACATAACCTAAAACTGCGGCGGCCGTAAAAATGCCGTAAACAACGAGGACGAGGCCCACCATGAAAACCGACTAATTGTTCAGCGTAACCTCAAAATGATAACGATGACAATTATTTGTTTATGTTTAGGGTTTCGAGTTATTACTTAATTTATGAATATTGAAAAATATTAAATGCATTAGTTAGTTAGTAGTGATTAAGTTTGCATAATTTATGTGCGATGTAAATGAACAAATTGAAGTTGAAATTGCAACGTTGCAAATGTTAATAAGATGTTAAGTGGGTTGCGCAATTGCATGATTGGTGTTATTAGTTGATATAAATGTCACACATGCAAGTTAATAACTTTTGACTTACTAGGTTATATGATGAAGTAACTTTCAAACCTAACCTAACCTAACTTTATAACAATTTTAATTTATAACATGTTTAACACGCATTGTATGATTTATATGTGGAAATATGAGGAATGCGTCGTGAAAAAAGCGCATTTGCAAAACGCAGTCTCGTGTGACCGACCTATGAACTCGCACAACTCGCCGATCGGAACGAATCAATGATTGTAAATCAGCTCGCATCGCACGCATATCATCAGAAAGGTATAAAATATAATTGTGCAGCCAATTAGCGTGAGAAACATTCCGATTTTATGTGGACTTCAATTATGTAAGTACGGTACACAGAAACTTCGCTTTTGTTCACCGTCACTTTCCGCAGACACTCGGTGTATAATTAATATTTTTATAACGATACACGAAAAAACCTACTATATCGATGGACCGAGAACTCGAACAAGAACAGGAGAGAAGTAAAGAATCCGTGCGGCTAATTTGAATAAATTTCCCACAATACATAATAGTTTATATTCGGATACGGCAAGCGCCTCGACGGAACCCAATACTTGTTTGCTTACATGCATATCGTTGATTCGAAGTTATAATAAGTGTGTGTATGAAGAAGTCGAAGCGACGCGCATAAAAACTTGCAGCGCGCGCAATAAACAGCATCCAAATGAGACAAGTAGAGATTTCATTTTGATAACCTAATTAAATACTTAAATATTATAATACGTAATGATGATAATCGCCGATTCGGAGCGCGCTCGCCTCGCATAATGAGAAGAAATAAAACGCGCACGGCAATGAAGGGACATTTATATTTGTATAGGCACAGAATGTCATGGAAGGATATCGTCATATCGACGGATCCTTTCTCTTCTGTCTCTATCACTGTTTCGCTGATGTGATCAGATCCGACCCAAACCTGTTTACTGTGTTGGAACGCTAATGAAAAGCGCAACTTTATTCCTGTTTGTTATTTGTGTTGGTTTTATTTGTTGAACGAGTGCAAGTTGTAAGTTCGTCCCTGCATGCAGTGGATCGAATGAAATTGGGCATTTCTGATTGGCGCCGATATCCTGGCGCCGTCTCATCGCTGCCTCGCTGCTACCACCATCATCGTGACGATCGTCAACTGGAAACTGTGCGCGCTTCATCGTGAAAACGACGTTTTCCCCTCGTCGCATGCGTGCACGCTCTTTATCTTGCCCAACAACCGGCAACGCCAGCGAAGAATGCCTGCAGAACAAGACACAATTTATCGCGTTACGTCATAATAAAATAATATCAAATTAATACCGTGCGCGCGTCCAACGACAACGACAACTCGACCATTGCATTTTTGAATACAATTTACAGCTTTACACAAAGCAGACATAACCATCAAACAGTAGGTATACGCCGAGCTTGAAACAACAAACACAAAAAGTTTTTAATATTTTTACGCAATTTGGAATTTGAATTTGTAAATGGAAGCAGCAATAGGATAACCTATAACCGGTGCTTTGCTGCTCGTTGCAATGGTTGGTTATACATCAAGCTCGTTATTAATCATCAATTCAGGACGACAAATACTGCTATAAATCAAACGCGAAAGCACCAACAACCTGCACCACATCACGTATACGGTATACAGCACGCACACCACCGAATTTAACAACATCCAGAACTAACAAACGGTTTACCATCATCGTTTATAGTCCACACACATCACACACACACAGAGGTATAATGCGTTCACGATTGAGATTTTTTTAAGTAGGCTTTGTTAGTTTTATAAAACTGAACGCCGTCCTTCTTTTCGAAACCCGCAATCAAAAGATGGCGCTTTGATGGGGTGAAATTGCTGTCATCTGCCATTAAAAACAAGTTCTCACAAGTTTAGATACTGTCTTCTGTCATTTTACACACATGGTCAACGTGCATTGTTGCCTCCCGACACACAAAAATGCATTAACTAGCAATACCCAATGTCAGTTTCATCAAATATTTCCAGGTTATGACAAATATCGGTTTTGACAATATTTGCGGTGTTGCCAGATTTTCCTATAAGATATATCAAATCAGGCCTGAGGTCGTTAATTTGGTGTAATATATTTTTAATCGATTTAATCGCTTTTAGTTTCTCTTGATATTATATATTTTTACAATTTTTGGCTCACTTACATTTAGTGTTTTCGAGTTCGCTGGGTTGGTTTCGGGTTGGTGGGGGTTTGGTTAAAACCGGATTTCGTATTACGTCACTACCATGACCAAAATGCTTAACCATGCTCAGCAGTAG
>JARJDT010022603.1:0-15409 GCA_030264655.1 Leptusa sp. GC000079 | reverse complement strand
ATGACGAAGATAGAACATGTAACCACATACCAACCAAAGGTAACCAAAGCAAAAAGAAAAGGCCTCTTGATTCACAACCAACAAAGCGCAGTCGGCAGTACGCGATGTCTATGATTTAAAAGTCTGTGAGTACAAGTGACCGTCGGAGCAACTCATCCCCCATGAACGTGCTCTTGCTGATGCGCAAAGACACGTTACGTGCGCGCTATATATGAAGGGGCCTTTACTTTACATTAGCAACACCACCCCACCATCAACGTCATGTCATGAATATACGCACGCACACTGCTTGACCAAATTTACTTGAACGTCATTCAACACAACAAAATAATGAAGAATTGTGTGACACAATTAAATGGAACGATTCAACTTATTCCTATTAGTCATATTTTGATGCCGAGTAAGTAAAAAAATAGATGCGAGGAGACGACAACTCGCTATTTTCATTGTTTTTAAATTTGCAGCTGCTGCACATTCGTATTCATAGTAAAGTAGGACAACAAGCAGACAAATGGCTATGCCAACAACAACAATTGAAACTGTTACAATAACAAGGCCTCTTAAGGTAAGTAACAACTAGACCCGCTATGCTTTCACACTTTCACGTGTTGCCGAAATGCGCTGAATACGCATGAGAGTGCGCAATCGAAATTGCTTCTTGTATCAGTATCGTATCCAGTGCATTTTGCATTGCGTTGTCGTGCCACGCGCTTGATAAAGACATTGCTTTGGTGTCGCCCTGTACAATCTGCGTCTGCAGTCGCTGCCCGCGCGATCGATTTTAATCGCAAGGGTGGTGTAGGTGTAGTGGTTCCTTTCCGCTCCTCTCGCTCGACTCGGCTATCGCGTTGCGTCGCGCCACGTTTAGCATAGTTGTCCTCTTGTCCGACCGACCCCGACCCGACATACGTCGCCCTACTAATTTTCGACAGCCTTGTTTCGTTTTTGATGCTTGTTGGTATTCAAACAAAGCGATAAGCGTCGAATGTTGCGTGTGTGCTGTGCGTGTCTGCTGTTTTGTTCGGGGGAGCTTCCTATTGCATTTCTCGAGTCAAGTACGAATGACAATCAGAAAATGTGTTCAATAGTTGGCGATGGTTCACAGCCGCACAATCAAGGTGTTTGAACCAACGACAAGCAGGCGGGAAAGGCGGATCGTGAAGAGGCGATCATCCACCAAATGCGTTACTAGACGACCACTTTACTTAGGATTGATTGCACTTACGCACACTTAATGGCGGAGAATCAGATCGCTCAGGTAATAATAATAGGTCATGTCATTTCGTATCAAGCTATCCTAACAAATGCAGTGGAGGTGGAAATGCTAGTTTAGGTCCATAACTATGACCACAGTGGAGCGAAATATGTGTTAGCAATCAACAATTGTGTGTCTTGTTTGCAGGTGATTGCATTCATATGCGGCCTGATTGTCATCGTGCTGATGATAATGGGGCTCGCGTCGACCGACTGGCTGATGGCAGCCGGCTGGCGGCAAGGCCTGTTCTTCCACTGCATTGAAGAAGGCGCGCCGCAGCCGCTGCCGTTCAACATGCAGGAGCCAGCCGGCTGCTACCAGGCGCGCGACGCCGCGTACATTCGCGCATCGGCCGCCCTATGCATCATCACTCTCGCCACCGACCTGGCGGCGACCGTCCTCACTGGCCTGGGGCTGCGCACCAAGGAGCATCATGCCAAGTACAAGTACTATCGGTTCGCCGTCATTGTCATGGGGCTCGCACGTAAGCCGCGCTCGCGCCGCTTGCCGATGATTGCCGACTAATCGCGCGCGTTTGTGTTTCAGTGGTCGCCATCATCATGGCGCTCGTCATCTACCCGGTGTGCTTCGCCGCCGAGCTGAATCTGGGCAACCGGACGATATGGGAGTTTGGGTGGGCGTACGGCGTCGGATGGGGCGCGGCGATCTTCCTCTTCGGCGCCATTGTGCTGCTGCTGTGCGACAAGGAGAGCGAGGAGATCTACTACAAGGAGAGGAAGATCGTTCACCACGAGAACGACTCGCGGGCCTAGTGGCCACATAGTCTGCCCGACGTTGTTCTCTGATCGTAAGCAAACGCGAGTTTGCTTGCGGAATGAATGTGAGCTGATTGTTATTTATTTTCTCGTTACTGTGGCGAATGCGGTTTGAAAGTCTTCCTTTAATGCGTCTTTGGTAAACGAGTTGATTGTGCGAATGCGTGTGGATGATTCGCGAGACTGAGAGACAACCCGGGCAGGCTAGCTGTGTGTTCACAAGACTACTTAATTTATAAAACTAATTGATAAAAGTAGACTTAATGCATGTACTCGCACCCCACTCACCCTCTGCTCTGCCTAAAGAGTTGCGGAAATAACGTAAATAGCTTAATCTCTACGTAAGTATGTAGATGTTACTTGTTAAATAACTACCTACACTCGGGGCTGGACAACAAACACGATAGAATTTTAATTGGAAACTGCCTTTATTTTGTATTTTTGTTTGTGTCTTCCAAAATATGGAATTGTCTTTTATGTACAAAATACTCAAATCCGAAATAAGAGTATTTTAAATACAAGGAAACAATCAATTAATTAATATAAATACATTGATCATTTCCTTGTATTTTGCATTTAAAATACTTGGGTTTTTAGTATTTTGTATTTAAAATACATGACGATATTTTTGAAGATACAAATACAAAATTAAAATAAAACCGGATTTTTGCAGTTCTTGATTAAAATTCTTATATTTAAAATAGCTAGTATCATTGAATTTATAGTAGATGGAATCTGCCTACTAGGCTGTGAGGGACTAATAGGTGGCGCTGTGGCCTTATGGGAAGTTTCATCATAAGAACAACTAGTTCCAGCTATTATAGCACGCGTACTCGCCAGTTCCTCACAGCACTAGTATAGTGGTTCCATCTACTATAAATTCAACGCTTAGTTTGGTGAATCACACATTTCGTTGCTATTGTATTGTATTTTTTTCAAGCGGGCATTATCTACCATACCATACGATAGCAAGACATATCGAAAGGCAAAAGTGCCGATCCCGATCCATCTTTAAGTTAAAAGTCATTCATTCATTGGACCAAATAATATGAGCGATGCAGTGCAGTGAATTAAGCCAAATTTACATAACAAACTGCCAGAAATCCACATTCTTTCCGATCCACTTTCGTTTTCTATCTATTTATTAATTACTTGTATTCAAATGTAAATACGTATTAACTATAAGACAAATGAATTGGTCGTTTTGGTTGGATTGTTGATCTAAACTAAACACTAGATGCACCACACACCATAAAATAGTTAGGTAGATAACGCATGTATTTATAAAAGTATATTAACGACATGATGGAATGATAAACGGAACATATTTGTATATAAATGATTAAAGTACCTACAGTCAATCTAAAATACTCAAGTCAAAACCATGCTCCACTTCCACCACAGCCTCTTTTTTAGATTTAGTCGCTTGAATAATCAATTGCGCATACTCGTCATCATTTTCCTCAATTTCGCAATCATTTGTGGCTTGTGCTTTTTTCTTGCGTTTGCGATTCGAACAAGTACTCGCATTCATTAGTGCCCTACATTCGGCCATGTCGTTGGGATTGCTGTGCACAACATTGGCTTGAATGCAATTTGGGCGCAAAAAGTGCAGAATGCTTTGCACCTCTTCCAACGAGCAATGGCTGGAGTAGCAGACGCGATAATACGTGCGCTGTTTATCAGTCACCTGGCGAGCAATGCTGTCGCCCTGCGCCCATTCAGTCCACGCCATTGCGGTGAGCTTGATGTATCTAGTGCGAAGTTCCCGATCGAATTGGTTGCAATAGGCGTTAAAACCGTTGCAATGCACGTGGATTTGTGATTGCCGCGTGAGCGTCACGCATTCGTCCATGTTGGGGAAATGCTTGTAGATGTCGTGCGTGTCGCCGCCCACGTGAATTGGCATATTGAAGCGTTGGTGCACTTGCGAGATGATATACTCGCCGCCGTACTTGCAGCCCATGGTGAGGTTGACATGGTGCAGGGGACTAACCTAGGGATGCCGATTATTAATATTCGATTATAAGAAGCGATTATCTCTAGACTAACTTCGATCCATTCGGCGATGAGCGTGCACAGTGCGTCCAGACTGTCTTCCCTGCTGGGAAACTGCCTAAATCGCTTTAGCATGAATGTTGTGTCTAAATGGATCTTCGTAATGGGCTTCAGGGCGTTCTGCGCAGTGTATAGTCCTTTAAAGAGTCGAAATTCGTTGACGTTGAGGCGAAAATCCCCCGTGTAGAGCACACTGTGCTGGTCATTCTCAAACAGCATCATCACTGAACCAGGACAATGCGCAGCCGGCAGGAGCGTAACCGTAAAGTGCACGTGTTCACTAGCCACCAAGTGGCTAGCGATATTCATTGCCAAATACCGGAAATTAGCTGCGTTCCATGGAAACCATTTGCGGAGCATTCGCGTCGAGACTTCGGATGAATAACATACGAGTTTATTATTTGTTAGTCGATTGCCAAACGCAGACGAATTCATTCCTTTCATATGATCCGTATGGACATGCGATAGAAAGTATATTGTCGAATTCAGGTTATCTCCTTCGAATTGATCAACGCTGACGCCGGGAAACTCCTCAATGAGTCCGCCAAAAGTGCTCATGTTTGAAGATTTAAAATTGCCGCCACTTGATATGCGCAAGCGCACAGACAATAAATGGCAACGTTGCACACGACCGTTCACGATCAAAGGGGTGTTGCGCGCGCACGCACGGATAGCGTTGGTTTGTGGTTGTGCTTGCGCGTCGTGCCGTGCGTTTGCTTGGCGTTGGCTTGTGGCTTGTTTCGAGCTTTGTGAGAAAAGTGGCGTCGGATTATAGGTTATTTGGCTGTTTATCGGTTAACCTATTTTCGCCATCCGCGAACCTCAAAATTCACCTTTGTCGCAACATACGGCACTGATTGTTGCAATTAGCCGCCGACGTGCTTCGCACCTCAAACGTTTACAAATTCGCTGCTGCGTTGGGCTGTCGACCAGTGATCTCGCTCGCTGCTCACGTACGCCATTTTGAGTAATCGTCTCGCTCGCGTTTATTACTACGCTACTAGCTGCACTGGTTGAAGGTCGACAAAACTCGCCCGACTCGTGCTGCAAAACGACCGAATTTCACCAAATGTAAGTAAATTACGTGTTAATCATTGTCATTTGGGCAATTTTGTTCGATAGCGAAAAGTTTTGCATTTTACATGTTTGCTATGTGATGTAATAGCGAATAGCGACGAGTGCCACTGGGACGGGTGCAGTGCGACGAGCGGCAGTCAATTATATTCGATGCCAATCATTTGTTTCCGGCTTTTTACTGCTTGAAAATGCGAGTGTTTGTTTACATTTTTTCAAAAAAGTAACCTCAATCCCCCATAACCTCTCATGTCACTGGATAACCTTAGAAAAATGTTGTTGATTGTTTTCAGGCTATGACCCACGACGCCCACGACTGATTCAACATGGAGGAATCGTATACGCTGACGTGGGAGGAGGCGGGCGAAGTGGTCGAAACCGAGGAAGTCATTTGCGGCATTGACAATGAAAATATGATCACAGAGACGGGCGAATTCGACGAGATTTGCGAGGAAGTCGTCGTCCATTCCGAAGACTTGACGCATGATGACGGCGTCGTTTACCTCACTGAAGAGGATGTCATCGTCATGGAGCCGCAAGACATGTCCGACGAGTATGTGCAAGACACAGCTGCATACATAGACTGTGTAAATGAGGAGGAGGTGGTTGCCGAGAGCTGGGAGGACGCATGCAATGAGCTAGTTGTCGGCTCTGAGGAGAATATCGGCCTGGTGGAAGAGCAGGCCGAAGAAGACGTGATGATTCCGCTACCCACCGACCAAGATCAGTACTCGGCGATGCGACCATACCCGTGCGACTTTTGCAGTCGGCGCTTCCGCAAGAAGGCCAACCTCATGAACCACATGGTGGCGCATCAAACAGACAAGCCGCACGGCTGCAACTTGTGCGGCGTGCGCTACGTGCGCAAGTTCGACTTGATGAACCACTTGAAGATACACGCGTACGTGCCAGAGACGGACAACCTGGAGGAGGAGCTCGCCGACGACGGCTACGATAATGTGCGCCGCCGGCAGAAGCCCACCATCATGAAGCGAAAGCCAAAGATGCGCATCAAGCAGGAGGACGATGACGACGGGCGCATAATCGCGGGCGGTTCAGGCGGACGCGCATTCAATTACGCCGACGGCATCGGCATGGACTCAGAGGACGGCGAACATCTGCTCACCGGCGAAGCGCGCTACCCGATCACAGACCCGCGCAAGCCGTTTGTGTGCCAGTACTGCGGCGTGGGGTTCGCGCGCGAAAAGGCGCTCGCGTCGCACGCGCGCATGCACCAAGGCGACAGCCCATTCGAGTGTCGGCGCTGCGGCGAAATGTTCTGGGACGCGAACGTGATGCGCGACCACATCCAGCGCAAGCACAACGGCGTCGAGGAGGACTTTATGGACGACGACGACGAATTCTCCGAGGACGACGCCAACAAGTTTGGCGAGTACTTTTGCCAGACGTGCGGCATGACGTTCCATCGGCAGGAGCAGCTGAAGCGGCATCAGCGCGTTCACGTCAAGGCCGAGTTTGTGCACGACGAGTTTGCGCACTTGTGCAACGTGTGCGGCGAGTCGTTTGCCGAAGCGCTGGACCTGCTCGCGCACGCCGAGGTGCACCATGCGCGCGCCAACGACTTTCGTTGCATGCTGTGCGGCGACACCGCCAGCGATGAGCAGGCGCTCGCCGCGCACGTGCAGGCCAAGCACGGCGACAGTCTGCCGGACAATACGTGCCTGCATTGCGGCCGCACGTGCAAGGACCGGCGCGCGCTGCTCACGCACTGCCTGGAGCACTCCAAGGAGAAGACGTTCCCGTGCCCCAAATGCTCCAAGACGTTCCACAACAAGGCGCGCTTGAAGCGACACATGCTCTCGCACCGCAACAAGGCGGTGCAGTGCGACGTGTGCGGCGAAGACTTCCCCGACGGGCGTTCACTGATGAACCATCGGCATAGTCACAGCAGTGTCTCGGGCCGGCAGTTCCCGTGCCGCGAGTGCGGCAAGACGTTTGGCTCGCGCAGCTCGCAGCAGATTCACATTCGCATTCATACGGGCGAGCGGCCCTATGGGTGCCGCTTCTGCTGGAAGGCGTTCGCCGACGGGGGCACGCTGCGCAAGCATGAGCGTATTCACACTGGGGAGAAACCATATGCGTGTGCAGTGTGCCCGCGCGCTTTCAATCAGCGTGTCGTGCTGCGCGAACACATTCGCTCGCATCACTCGGGACCGGACCCCAACTTCAGTCACAGCATGACGCCCTACTGCTGCGCCGTCTGCTCGGATATGTTCTCGACGTCGCAAGACCTCATTGTGCATTTGATTCATCACTGCGACTTGAACACGGCGATGCGGCGCCAGCCGCAGATCGGGCCGCGCAAGTACAAGCGACGGCGCAAGTTGAAGCCGCACGAGATTGAGCTGGCCGCCAATGCCAACGCGAACGCGAATGCGGAGACACACTACGAACGCGAACGTGGTGCGGTTGCTGGGTCTGATAACATTGTAAACGAATTCTACAATTCGGAGGAGGAGGAGGAGGAGGACGTTAAGCCGGAACCGCCAGTCACGCCGGTCAAGAAGAAGCGAAAGAACTCGGCCGCCGCGGCCAAGTCGCCACCTGAAGACTCGTACACCGACATGTACAACAGCTTCTCGTCGGCGATCGAAAACATCAACACCATCGTCAACACCAAGTCGACAAAGAGTGGGAAGAAAAGGGCGGGCAAGGAGTCATCACGGCCCAAGATGATCCACACGCAGAAGACTAAGGTGGCGGTGGAGAACACTGAGGGCGGCAATAGGCGCCAGCGCACCAAGACGCTCATCACACGCACGCAACCGACCGAGTACACGGGCGATCGCATTCGACCGCGCACCAAGAACGTCAGTTATCACATTCTGGCGCCGGACAAGCTGCCGGTGGCCACCTTCCAGGACGCCACCGAACAGGCCGTCAACAGTCTGCTCGAATTGAACCCGAATACTGATCACGAGGAGATTGTCAACGGTGCGGAGGCGACTTCCACCGAAGATCCGCTGATGGACGAACCCCGTGGCCGGCAACCGCATATAAGTAACAGTCTGTCGCCGGGCAGGCATATTATTGGCGGCGGGCGTGTCGTCAAGTTTGTCGGTAGTGGAATGCTGGTGAAGAAAAAGGTTAAGATTGAGCCGGTTGATATGCAGGATCCCTTGGCGACCGAGGAGTTTGTTACCATTAAGGAGGAGCTCATCGAGAATCCGCTTAATGAACTGGCGGAATTGTCGATGCAGCATGCGCAGAATTTGTTCAAGTGCGAAATGTGCAGCGCTATGTTCTCGGACCGGGCGCAACTCCTGCTGCACGTACCCATTCACATATGATGGAATTCAAGTTGATTAATTTGTCTTTGTATTATGTTATATCCCCCCTCATCTAGCTATTATTAGTTTGTACAAATTTATTCATAATGAAATTGGAATACCAATGTAGTTGGCAATCTATTAATTAGTACTTGTAGAATTTTAATTACGTGGTTAAACTGTACCTATTTTGATTAGTAGTGCTTATTACTTGAAACACATGTGAGAAATTAAATAACTTTATTAAATAACTGAACAACTGAGCAGATGGTTTTTAGTGTGCCTTCCACTCCTTCATTTTTTCCAATATGACAGTCGCGTCGTGCGCCTGATAGATGAGTCGCCGACTGTCGAAGATTTTGTAGTGGTCCTTGTCGACGAGAAGCGTGTCGGTGAACGTGGAAAACATCGACGTCTGCATGAACCATTGGAGGAATGTGCGTATGGCTTTCTTCGGGTGCTGCGCGAAGCCGTCCATGTCGAAAGCATTCCCGTGGAGATGCTCTTTGTAGTGGCCGCAGCTGCGCACGAAAATGCGCAGGAATGCGTCGCTCAGGAGCACGTTGTAGACGTTCTTGGTGTCGTTGCTGTGCGCCAACGCGAGCCCTGCTTTGAACTCTTTCACGAGGCAGTTGGGTAGAATGCTCATCTCGTCGCCCACCTCCAGTAGCAGTGATCGATGATCCAAGTCAATGACGATCGCCTGAAACATATTACGAAATTAGCAATGGATTTATTTTATTTCGGCATAGTTAATTCTGAATATCATTTGATTAACTGAAATACAATATTGCAACTTTCTGAAGTTGTTCAATTGATGAAATTTGCATTTAAGTCTAGTCCAATGAGGTGCAGAAACATACATCACTAATCTCGTGCTCGAGGAGGACTTGGTCAGATAGCACACCACAGATGAGTGGCGTGGGCGCTTCGACAATCTCCCAAAGAGCGCGCGGCAGCACCGGGATGAGAGTGTGCGGCCACGCAAATGGGTAGAGAATATTCTGCAGCGCTTCCATGCACATGGACAACCGGCCCAACTGACAGCTCAACAAGATCACTTTGCGTTCCAGCAGCAGCGAAGCAAACACTTTGATGAGCACGTTGGTGTCCAAGCATTCACACAACTCCTCCAGGTCGTTCTCCTTGTGGCGGGCGTCCTGATGCAGGACAATCTCAATACGCTGCGATTGCGTGCTGCCATTAACATGAGCACACTGAAGCGAAACAGACTCACCAGGTGCAGGAAAGTGTGTCGAGTAGAATTTCAGCAACAAGGCATCGCGTTGCTTATCGGGTATGCCGTGTCGCGATTCAATCTCTTCCAATATCCGATTGTAGAACCGGTGTGCGCGGTTCTTGCTGAGAATGCAGTACGCCAACGGCAGACAGTGCGGCGAGTCTTCGGGCAGAACTCGTCGACAATAGCCATATATACGTTCACCATCGTTGTTGGTGAGCACAATCGAATAGTTTTGTGCCTTGGGGTTACAGTCGAAGCAATGCGAGTCCGGGAAACAGAGTTCGGCAATGCTTGCGGGCACATTCGCCTCCGCTGGATATTTCAACTTAATGTAAGGCACTTTATCACACAGCGTCACCAGCATGCAGCAGTGGAACATTTGTTGCTGCTTCAGTTGCTTCTTGGCGTGCGTGTGCGTGATCATCTTGATGGTGCGCACGTACGTCTCGAATTTGCCGACATTCGCTTCATCGTTATCGTTGAAACTCTGCTCGAGGGTGTGTCGCAATTGCTTCTCGAGCTTCTCCACACGGTCCGTCGATGTGGTTTCTTCGAACGTTTTGATCAGATCTTTAATCTTGGCCGATGTGTGCGACGGCGACGCCTCTTCATCCTTTAACACATTCATTCACTCGAATCAATTACGCGCTAGTACGAAGAAAATGTATGAATCAGCGGCAGCGCAATTAACAACAATTAGTGTCAGGAGATGTGTGGGTTTTCGTATCTACAGCAAGCAGTAAATCCCGGGAAGATATTTGGTTTATTTCAACTTTTAATCGAGTTTTTATGTACAGGAAACAACATGCCACAATCACTACACTACTTCAACAGTGCTTAAATCTTACGTCAGCAAATGAATCCATGCCGTCTTGATCACCGCAAGTCGCGGTCGTCTCGATTGGTGTACTCTTCATGAAACAATTGTAAAATGATTAGAAATTAACATTATTAAAGATAGGAATAGTTTCAACTCACCATGTAGTAGAGGCTATTTCGATTCGTGACTGTATCACGTCGCTGATTAAGAAACGCAAACGGCTCTGCATAGACAGGTTCATCACGTGCGCGTGTCCGACTCCTCATGCTCTCAACTTGAACATCAGACAATCGTTCATAGGTAGTATTGGTGCAACTCAGTGAATTCAAACAATTCAAATTGAGTTTGGATCGTGACGGCGGTGGCGGCGACGTTGGCGACGCTTTTTCCCGCCGATCCTCCGACGCAGAACGCAGGCTCTTTCGTAGTTTGTTTGCCTTGAGCGCGTTCTCTAGTTTCTCAAGCATATATTTCGTGTCTGGCTTTGGACTTGTGCCACTTGTTAATGTGTTTGCCTTTAAGTTGCGTTGCAAGTTTACATTTAATTTGGCTGCAAATTCCTTTCTGCTATTAGTTGGCGATGGCGAATTTGTGCTTTGATGCGTGAACGTGCGTGGAGGTTTCTGTGGAGCTGGTCCTGCTGGCAGCGGCTTCTTAAGTGCAATCTTCAACGTGTCTGTTAACGCATCCAATTTGAAGTGAATGTCGTCGTTAATATGATTGCAGTTGTGTGTGGTTTCTAATCTATCCTCAGTCTTATCACTTTTGTCTGTTATCTTTAACGTACTCGCATTATGCAGGGCGTTGGCAGCGCGCAAACTTTTTGGCATTGGTTCAGTGTAGAGCGCCGCAATGTTGGCATAGTCATGATTCTGATTATTGCGGCGATTTAATAAAATTTCCGCGCATGAATTGCTTCTTTCATTAAGTGCCAATGGAATGAGCTTTCGTTTGGGTGGAACATCATCTTTGGAATCAAACTGCTTCCTCAGCAAATGCACATTACTGGGTTTGTCACTCACTTTGAGCACTATTTTCTTCTCTCTGTAGCTGGTTGCTGTTGCATGGCCGCGCTGGAAAGGCTTTTGATCTGAACGAAATGCAGGCGTTCGTTTTACTTTCACTGGATCGCTAAGTTGTCGCGATAATGTCGGCAATGGCTTGGTTTTGCTTTTGCGCTGTTGTTGATTTCCAGCTGCTGGAGCAGAGACGGGCGTGTTGTTATTGTTGATATTTTCAGCATGTTCAAACTTGCTTTTCATCGTCATCACCAAGTTGTTGCTCTTGGTCAGATCGGCGTCTTTAAAGCGATTCATATTCGTTGCAAATGCGGCGAAGATACAAATGCGGCAACAGGTATAGATGAGGCGGCATCACGAAACGGATGCTGAAAAAACATAAAACACGCAAGAATATAACGATGAAACTAGGCAATTTGATTGGAATAATTAAACTTACTAATAATTGGCTAAGTTGATTGTATCAATAATAAAACGCCAATCCATGGACACGCCAGCAGCTAGCACAAACAATTAAAAATGTGTGCTAGACTACGCTATGAACTTGGTTTATAGGTTTAAAACTTTGTTTAAAACGCAAGCAAAGTATAAAGCGATCAAGCTACAAGAAACAAACAGGAAACGGGTCGTTAATTAATAACAAAACTTCTCGTTCTCGCACACTCTATTGTTGTCGACATCTATTAATACGCTCGCTAGTGCTATAGTATTGGTGTTCTTTTGTCAATGGGTGAGATGGTGAGAAAATGAAATTAAGTTGCGTTCGGTTATTCAGGTTGCTTAGCTAATCTCAGTTAGTTTTGAATTTAGTTGTTTTTTGTGGGCAAAAAATAGTTTAGCAAACGATCTTATTCCTCACCGACCAAAATCGACACCAAGTTCAGAGTTAACTCGGATTAGCTATGCAAACAGAATAAACGAACGCCACTACTAGCGGGAGAACTACACACAGGAAACAACAATCCGAATCAACGGAACGAATGTGCGTTGCATGCACAAATCAAAGGAAAAGTAGGAATTTGGTGTATAGCTTTATAATGAAAAAACAAACAAACGAAATAGATAAATAACATCATCACTGAAACTTGAACAAAGTAATAAAAGGGGGCAAGAACAATTGTATTAATTTTCGTTTATTTTTTGATTATCGTATTTTCAAATATTTGGATAATCAAATATTGCAGCTACTAGTAGGTAGGTATCTTATACATAGTTTATCTTATTAAAACATGGTTAATCCTCCCTCCCTCTTCTCATTGAAGGTATTTTGATTTAGTTGGTTTGAACAAGATCCTAAGTAATTCTCGCTACTTATGTACAATACAGAGTAAGTTCAATAATTAATCAGCAATCAACAAGAGCGGCAACAGCAGCTCAATTGCATTATAATTTAAGTGTAGGTAGTAATAAAAAAATCACATTTTGTATATACAAAAAGAGAACACTAACTTGAAAACGATGAACGTTATTAGCTAAGTATTTAAAAAGTTATTCAAACTCCACTAAGCTCAACGATTAAAATTGAATAAAATTGAAATAAAACGTGTCGTCGTATCGATTAACAAACAAACAAGCAGTTATGGGAAAATTGAGTTCTACTAATGACAACTATGCCCATCACAGAATTTAGTTTTCTTAGTATTTCTTCTATTCGTGCGCCTTGCAATTGTCAAGGCCTATGAAATCTGCAACAAACACAAATCAGCAACAAGAATAACAAAATTAGAAATGACAGCAATAGACTAACCGTGTTAGATGACGACTCTCGTCGTGCACAGCCATCTCTGAGCTCTTGAACTCATTGAGCTCCTTCCTTATGGCAGCTTTGTCTTTCGGCGTCAGCCTGGTCCACGGTTTATCCGCCCGCCGATCGTAGTCGTGCGCCTGCGTCACCTCGATGTAATCATTGAAGCGGATAATCTTCTTGTCCTTGAGCTCCTCCACCGTCGGCCGGAAGCTCAGTTTGCGCAGCAGGAAGCGTTTCTTTTCCTCCTTTTGCTTCTTCTCCTCGGCGGGCGTCGTTTCTAAACACAAATCAAACGTACTACACACGACAACAATTGCATGCAATCCATACTCTTGAGTATATTTCGCTCCTCGAGCTCTTCCTGCGTGGGCCGCATGCTCAGCCGTCGAATGAGTCGCGCGCCAATCGCCTCCTTGCTCTCCATGCGTTCGTTCTCCGACTGCATCTGCAGAATGTTGCGATTGATGAGCTCCTGCCGGTCGGGCCGCAGCGACAACTTGAGCGAGAGGCTCTCTTTGCGCGCCACCTTGATCGCCAGGCGAGGATCGTCGTGGTGGCCGGAATCGTCGTCCCGGTAGAGGATCGGCCCGTCGCCATTGTCGTCGTCATGGTCCTCGCGGATCACGTACGGTCGAGTGTTCTCCTTGTTTTCGAGCGTGCACGGCAGACCAAACTTGCCCGGTTTGCCACTACAAGTCAATGCAAGTCAGCACACACTGCCAAGACACAGCAGACCAAAGACAAATAACAACAAGTTTGGAGGATATTTACCAAAACCGAATCCTAGGACGAATTTGAGCTCGTCTAACAGTTTAGTTAGTTGGGGGGTGGGCGGGTAGTGCACAAACAGTTAATTGTTAGAACAGGCAAGGCTAAGAATCAAAGTGACTTACTTGAACGTAACATGTTCTTGCTGGCGCGCCGCCACCGAGCGGTTCTCCTGCGTCGGCGTACCCGGCCCACTGCCGCCCTTCTTCTTGAGCGCCGACTTGAGCGGCATCGCATTGAACTTGGGCTCTTTGGCGGGGATCTCGTCAACGCGATTCGTATCAATCGCGGGGTCCGGCTGCGACATGCGATACAAGCAGTCGTCAATCTCCTCCGGGTCGACACCATCATCATCGTCGTCGTCGTCCTGATCGTCATAGTCATAATCAGACATCATGTGCTGTTGCTGAAAGTGCGGCGGCAATGGGCTCGCCTGCCGATGCATGGGCACCGGCGACGGCGAGCTGAACATCGGGGGCGGCGGAATGGGACCAATCTCAGACACCGGAATCGGCGGCTCCGGCAGCTCGGAGAGCATAAACGAGGGCGCAATCGGCGGCAGCACTGGGTGCGAGTGCGGATGGCGTTCGTGCGGGGGCGGCGTGCTGCCGGGCGGGCCGCCCTGCTGCTGCCCGTCTGAAACTAGAGGTTCGAGTTAAGCGCACTATACGTGTGCGAACGCGTGCGACTCACAATGCTCGCTGTGGTAGCAGAGAAGTCGGCGCGTGAGTTTGCCCGCGCCGAGCGAGTTGGGTCGCTCTGGCTTGTTGGGCATTTCGCCGTACGCGGGCGGCTGCATTGTCGGCGACGGCATCTCGCCGCCGTTGGATGATAGCGCTCCGTTATTGTGTGCTGATCCATCAGTCTTGTCTTTTTTCGGCTCTGTAAGTGTGTTTAAATTAATATACAGATGCATATCAAAGTTTTATACTTTTTCAAGTGAAACACATTTTAGTGGGGATGCAAACTCGTTGCTGCTGCCAGGATTCGATTCGAACCCCGGCTTCTTTCTACTTATACATAATATCAAGTTCAGACCTATTTTTCTAGTCGGAAAAAGTTTAGAATTTACATTAAATTTCTTTGTATCATACTAAGTTTTCATACTACTTTTTAGAAACTTTTTTCTAGTTGTATGAAAATTTTGCTAGTGTAACACAGGCTCAAGTATTTTTCATTGATTATTCCTTCAATGCAAAAGCGTCATTTCGTTACCCTAATGGGTAATAATTAATATCAGCCCTTTTTTTAACAAATTTGATATAAATCGCTTCGCTCGCTCGATAAAGAATGTGGCGCAATTAACATTCCAATACGAATCGGTGTTTGAATAAATAAATTTCGCAAGCAATGCTATGA
>JARJDT010022593.1:0-12474 GCA_030264655.1 Leptusa sp. GC000079 | reverse complement strand
TAGAGGACGAGAAAGGCAAACATCACGTATATGTATGTATAGACATTATAACAAGATACGAAATACGAACATATGTCCTGCACAAATAATTGAAGAAAAAAATATTCAACTTTTAAAGTTTAATTTTATTCAATTCAAAGTAAATCGTAATTTTCTGTATAGTATAGAATGAGGAATCAAAAATCGCGAGGAAATTGAACTTGTTTCAAAGTTCGTTCCTTATAGTTTAAAGAAAAGGTATAGCCTTAAGCACTGTAACCTTTAAATTTATTTTTATTGATTAATAATTTTTAAAAAATATTCAAAATTTGAACAGAATATCTTTTGACAAGATGCGACTGAATATTATGAAATGAGTAATGAAATAACATAAACTGAAAACGAAAAAAATGGGAATCTGAAATATAAGAGAAGGCTGAACAGACCAAGTCATGTCAGGCTAGAACGGAGACCATGGCATGCTATATGTTACGTCTTGCAACTTGCCCGCTTGGACCTGCCATGGGCTTTGCTATGCTATGTGCTATGTCAAACCAAACGATAGCATATAGCATGGCATGCAAGTCGAGTCGCTCACTATCGCTCTACACTGTGCGTGCGAGCTGCTTTCGAACGTTTGCTTGCTGCTTGCTGGCTCTGCTTTGGCTGTATGCAGTTGGATTTCGTTTTTCACACACAATACACACATAGCCGTATTATAGTCGCATATACAAACCTTGGAACACGATTCTGAAATTTTGTACGTTTCCTTTCCATACAATAAACATTGGGTAAACAAACATATGAGTAACACAAATTGTTCACTTTCTAGTTATTTAGGAATATTTAATTTATACGCCAGTTTTTTTTGGCATCAGGACAACCTTTCAATAAAGAATTTTTCAGAAATGTTGCTCGGATTTGTAGAATAAAGTTACGTAGTGTGCTTCAGATCTAGCCTGTACGAGAACTTGTATATGTGCACTTGATTATTCTGGGTGATCCAATAATCAACGAATTAAGCATCCACAAAAAACACAAATTATTTGGAGACCTTGAAGTCCTATTCGGCCATTGGGTGTCAAATTGTCAAGCGGTATATAAACAAATATTAAACAGCTTCGCAAGTTTTCTTGATAGACCGACCACCGACAGGAACAAAATTATCGAAACGGCTCCTCACGCTTTTGCCGTGCTCTCTTGCTCATTCTGATAACGCTGATAGTGCTTTATTTAAACTTTAGTCAAATTAGAAAAATGCAGTAATCCCAGTATCAAATTCTGTAATTTTCGTTCTGGAGACTGGAGTTTGCGAATGCCTGACGTCTTACATAATCTTGGGCCTTTGCCTAATGCCGTTTTCACTAGTGCAGAACAAGTGTCGCACCAGTTCCTCCCAATACCTGCAATGGTAATCAAATACGGGATCAATGTTAATTTTGAAAACAAACGGTGCACTAGTTTTGCACCAGTTCTGCCACTGGAAAATGGTGTAAGAAACTTGGTCAGTTTAGCGAAACATCCAGTCTGGGTCGCCCGCCTTGGCTGCCACTGCCTGCTGTACTCCAAGCCTCTATACTACAGAACCGAACACTGCTCGCAGCACAGCATATACGTTTCGTGTTTCATGTTTCGCGTTGTATTTGCTTTCGATCCATCCGCTTGAAATTTCAAGCGAATATCGCCATCCGGCCAGCGCCAAGCGCACACCATCTCGTTTCCACCCACACTCGACGCCATCCGTGCGCTCCTTTCTTCGCATAAGATCAACGAATGCGCTTCAGCCGAACACACAGCACTTCTCTATTTGTTTTTTACTTGTTTTGTATGTGCCAAGTTTTTTCTTCTTCGACTATATGTGCGCCTCTATTTGTTGCTTTTCTTTCTTGCTTCTTTTTGGGGAAAAGTTTCTGTTTGCAAAAACGAACGAACGAAACTCTTCGTAAAAACAAAAGCTACGACGTTCGCAAAAAGAATGTCTATAGTTCGTTAGTTTTCTGCAAACAATTTTCTTCAAATGCACACTAAACTCTCAATTGAAAATTGGAAAATAATACAAAAGGAGACAACAGTTGCAAGCAAAAATTATATCCAGAAAATAAATATAAATTTATTTTATAGAGAAATTTATAAATACTCTTAAAGAATTGTAAATTATAGGATCCGAAAATTTGGAAAAACTTGCAGTTTCAGTTTTGTTCGAAAATGTAGAATAGAATAGTGTATTCAGCAGGCAGCAGGTCCCCCACTATGTTGGGCCGTCAGCCGCCCTCGCAGAAAGCACAGTGCAGAGCGCGCTCAGGCTCAGTGACGCTCATGGTGGGGGTGCTTGCCAACGATGATGGGTTTTTCGAAACTAGCCTTCGCCGAAAGTTAAAAATGCCGCGCCGTGAGCGACCGAATCGATACGAGGTTGGGTGTCACGTGGTGCGCACGCGGACCAATCGGCCAGCGATCGCTGCCGAACGCACGTATGGTCGGACGCACGAGTGGCACGGCGTTTTCAGTTTGTAAAGAGCGATTGTGGGAGTGCGATCATGTCGCTCTAGAGCACCGCAAGTACGTAACGTGTCCCGTCTGTTCACTCCTAAACTCGACTCTGTCAAAAAGTTGGACTTGCTGCTACCTGTCCCGTGAAGTCGTGAAGTGACTCGAGTAAAATTGGACTAAAATCGTTACATAGTTCGTGTTTGCTTTCGCATTGAAAGCGCATAAAAGTATAAGTGACTAGTGCGTGTTGAAAGTTTTGTTGGAAGTTTCGCAAAGTTTTCAAGTGGCGTTTGTTTTAATTTCGCGCTCGTATCATGCGAACTTGTGCTCGATGTCTATGATATCCCTCACGAACATGATGGAAGATCCGACCCAAGTGCTGTTCACGGAGCTGCCAGTTCCGTTGCTCTCGACAGCGGCGTTATTGCGCCACCGTCATCATGGCACGACGAGATTTCAGCCGTACCATCGCCTCCACCAGCCGCAACATTTCCACACGCCCGTGCAGGAACTGCACTACCTGCAGAGGGACATTGTCGAGGAGGAGCAGGTGGAAATAGACCCAGGCCAGACACACATCTCCTCG
Source organism: Leptusa sp. GC000079 (assembly GCA_030264655.1). Taxonomy (NCBI): domain Eukaryota; kingdom Metazoa; phylum Arthropoda; class Insecta; order Coleoptera; family Staphylinidae; genus Leptusa; species Leptusa sp. GC000079. The sequence goes on along the minus strand of JARJDT010022593.1, from coordinate 9,419 downwards.
CTATATCCGGAGATTCTGGCAATCATCTTTAGCTATCTGGAAGTGCGAGATAAGGGGCGAGCGGCACAGGTGTGCACGACGTGGCGAGACGCCGCATACCACAAGTCCGTGTGGCGCGGCGTCGAAGCCAAACTGCATCTGCGGCGCGCCAATCCGTCGCTCTTTGCGTCTTTGGTGAAGCGCGGCATCAAACGTGTGCAGGTGTTGTCGCTGCGACGCTCACTGCGCGATGTTATGCAAGGTATACCCAATTTGGAGTCGTTGAATTTGAGCGGATGCTACAACGTCACCGACATCGGCATCATGAACGCCTTCTTCGCCGACTCGTCCTCCCTCACCGAGCTCAACCTGTCACTATGCAAACAGGTCACCGACAATTCGCTCAGTCGGATAGCACAATTCCTCAAGAATCTCGAAGTGCTCGAGCTGGGTGGATGTTGCAATGTCACCAACACTGGTCTGGTGTTGATCGCCTGGGGCCTCAAAAACCTGAAAAGACTGAACCTACGTTCCTGCTGGCATGTGAGCGACCAGGGCATCGGTCACTTGGCTGGCCTGAACAAGGATTCCGCCTTCGGTAATCAGTCGCTGGAGTACTTAGGATTGCAGGATTGCCAAAGACTGTCGGACGAAGCGCTGAAGCACGTTTCGACCGGCCTGACGTCCCTCAAATCGATCAATTTAAGTTTCTGCGTCAGCATCACCGATAGCGGTCTCAAGCATCTCGCCAAGATGGTCTCACTGCGCGAACTCAACCTGCGTGCGTGTGATAACATTTCGGACATCGGCATGGCTTATTTGGCCGAAGGTGGTTCGCGTATCTCCTCGTTGGATGTTTCGTTCTGTGATAAGATCGGCGATCAGGCGCTGGTGCACATATCGCAAGGTCTGTTCAATTTGAAAAGTTTATCGTTGAGTGCTTGCCAGATCACCGACGACGGTTTGGCGCGCATCGCGAAAACGTTGCATGATTTGGAGACGCTCAACATTGGACAATGCAGTTTGGTTACCGATCGCGGCTTGAATATTATCGCCGAATCGCTGACGCGTCTCAAGTGCATCGACTTGTATGGCTGCACGCGGATCACCACGGTCGGCTTGGAGCGCATCATGAAGCTGCCGCAGCTTAGCATATTGAATTTGGGACTATGGCATGTTAGGTGAAACCTTGTTTAAGTAGTTAGAGCGTTCGTCGTTTTTCATTTGAAACGAATAGGTAAACAAATTTAATTCCAAATTTATGAAACAAATTTAGTGATCAAATGCAACCCAGACATGTTCGCGGTTCGCGTTCGGATGAAGTGAAGAATACCGGGACGATGTTTTCGGGACACTAGCTAACTAAAGACATTATTTTGACGAATTAACTAAATAAATGTAGGATTAATTGATGAAATTTAACCACGTACCGAGAAGTGCGCAATGAGCTGTGATAGTTTTAAACGAATGACGTAACCGTTCGACTAAATTGGTAACTTAAAATACTAAATGAACTCTTTATTATTACAATTATTATTACTATACATACTTATATGAAGATGTACGCAAAAAGTATACAAACTCACGAAATTATTCATAAACATACATAAACAATATACGAAAAGCAACCAACTTGGATCATCATCTGAAATTTTAATTAGAAATTCCAAGCATTCAACGCATCAATGCATTTTAGATTATCGACACTTGATTGAAGATTGAACCAAATTCGAACAAGGCCTTGCAAAAATCAACAAGTACATGTAATTTATGAGCAAAACACGAAATATTCAACCAATGTAAACAACTGTAATTATGCAAAAAGAAACAAAATATAAGCAACTTCAGCCACAAAACAATACATGTAGAACAATGTCCAAATTATTACAGAATGAAACTGCAAGAATAACTGAATAACAACAATGTTAATGTTAAAAAAGAACTGAAAACAGAGATATGAAAATATGGAAGAATAGGAAAACGTCAAATTCACGCGCGCGCAATTGTTGCAATTCGATTACGACACGCGCGCAGTTTTGAAACGCGAATTTTGTAAGAAACAGAAAACATTACACATTTCTTCAATTCGCAATAGCAGCAAGCCGACAACCATAATATGCCCACGTTGGCCCACACGTTTGTACAAGACTTTTTTCGCATTTCTGTAATGTTTGCACGTTAGCAACGCATTTTGGAATTCTAAATTTTTCAAAACAAAACAACGAATTCTTTGATATTTGATCGGCTGTGCTTTGAAAAGCTTTTGTTAATATTATCGAATGCGCTCCTCCTGTCCATGCAGTTAGCAGTAGTTCTTGTTCTTGTAGGTATTCTCGCGATAAAAGCGAAGAATGTGCAAGCCAGAAACGTGAAACGCACATAAAAAAATGCGAGTACCTAATATAAATAAAATGATGAAATAAAAAATGGATCTTGAAAGGAAAGGAGTGAATCTATAGGATACGATAAAGGAGAGAAGCACATTAAATTCTAGATGCTCGCAACTCTTGAACGAGAAAGGTTTCTTTCGTTTTAGTTCAGTTCAGTGTTCAAGACTCGCTTCGGTACGGGCAATTAAAAACCGGCCTTTTATAAAACGTCGACGTACGATGACGACGTCGTACGGTTTTTCTGTTTTTCATTTCTCTCCAGTCTCCACCATCGACATCGCCACATACCCACACGTAGTGCTCACGTAAAGTACCTTCAAGGATAAAATGACAAAATTCTGTTTACTTCTGCTTTAAAAATACCTGCAATACTTTTGCGCGCTGCTGTAGCCACGCACATGTATTATTTATTCATTTCTAGTAGATGAGTTGACTGCGTCCAAGCTCTCTGCTGGGCTGAAGCTGAAGCATAAAAAGTGCAGATAAAGTCAAGCAAGTTCTATATAGATAATAGCAGACGGGAGAAGCTCAAGCAACCTGCGACCGAATGTAATACATGTATAAACTCACACTGGTCGAATCCAGTTTTTGCCGTGCGCACTTTTTCTTCAGTCAACTCATTCGCGCGGTTTAAGTTTTCAAAAATTCCAAACTAAATTATATCTAACCTTCGGTTCAGAAATTTCAAGTATCTTTGAATATTGTAATTTTAAGTTTCGAGTGTCTGATCTCGAGTTAGACATGCTGTGTGTGGTGTGCTTCATGATCACACATGTATAATTTTAACACACTGTACGAACATATTGTAAGATGCCTGTCCGCCTTTTCGACCATCCGTTTCTTTGGTCTTTTCACGATTCTTTTTCATCTTTTTTGAGGCACTACCTTTGCGTTCCGAAGACAACCTGCATCCGTTGCTTCGTGTTCGTAAATTCGTATTGAACTTCTTTCTGATGTTCAGGCTTCTCTTGTCGTGTTGAGAATTTAGTTCTGTGCTTGTTAAATTTAAACTCCCTTTGCATCTCAAGAGAATGAAATGCTACACACACATACGCAGACGCAGTTTTCATCCACATCCACGTCTCTTTTCAGTTCTCATTTATAAAGAAGTGGAACATGACGTGGATGTGGATTATACCTGTTCGAAGTTCGAATATTCCAAACGCCAAGAGTGGTTTTTGGATCACTGCTTGGTGGTTGGATGGGTTTTTTTTCTTCAATAAGTGCTTATAGTTAGCGTCTGGTTTGCACGTGTGCGTTTTGTCCAAGAGAATATCTCGTCCCTCGACGAAGAAAGAACTTGATGTTAGACCGAAACGAGTCGGCGGTACACCCTCAGCATCTCTAGGCTAGCTTTTTGTATACCTCCGTTACCTAATAAGCAAGTTTGGGTAGGTTTTCCGTTTCGCTTCGAGGGTTTTAATTCATCCGCCTGTAGCACAGCATCAATTGGTTCTTGTCTTCAGGCCTTTTGGGTTCCGAGAACTATCCGGTGATGCCCTTTCGGCATTCAGTTCTTGGAATAAAAACCACCCTGAAGTTTTCTTCTACCTGCTTGTCACTCAAACATTTCTTTGTTATTGTGCTGCGTATTTTAGAACAAAAATTATATGAAATGAAATAAGAACTAAAAGGACTTTGGAATGCGTCATATGACGGTTACGGATTACAAAACTGGGTGGACAGAGAGCATTCGATTATTTTAGTTTCAATAAATCTTAACGTGAAGAAGTTTATGTACAAGCGCCAAAATTGAAGAAATGTCAAATGTTGAACCAACAGGAAATCGCAATAATTTCTTATATTTCCTGTTATTTATTATTGCACAAACACAAATTTTTATTGGTGTTTTATTATTGTTCTATATTTGTTTTATCTGATAATTTCGTTTCACTTGATAGTTTTTAAATGATTTTATGTGAAAAGAATGTGTTCAAAATTAAATTTATGTATTTTTAAAACAAAACAATTGAGAATTTTTCATAAATTTTTTTAATTAAGTTGAAATGAAATAATTGTTTGTTAAATTTTAAATATTTTGTTTTCGTTATAATGCACACATACATTCATCTTGATGTTGCAAAACAAGAAACACAAGGTCTTTAAGTTTATTATTGAGAAACGAGCAACATTCAGATATGTGAATTTGTAAAAATGTTCATTAAATCGCAACAAAAAACGAGCAAACAAATATTATACGATGGAATGAAACTAGCGTTGTTTTAGGCATTTCTTTTGTACATATGTAATTATGAAAATAAATTTAATAAAAATCACATACAATATGATATATGAATGAAATACTTAATTAACCAAACATACAATACAATGAACAACTTTTAAATACTAAAGAAAATCAATAAGTAATTAAATAGAACTAAAGATGGAAAACTGTGAATTATCATGATGATTTTTGAACATCTATAAAAGTAAGTGAAAAAGTTGGAATGATATTTGTTAATATTATGTTATGTTTTATAAATTGATGAAATGTGACGCGGACAGAAAAACTAAATGCGACAAACATGAAAGAAAACGAAATTTAAGACTTAATAAATAAATTTTTATTGAAATAACTTTGATATATGTATTTATTTGTTAAACTTCGTACCTTTTCCTTAATAGTGTTGAAAATGTTGAAATAGCAAATATTAAGCATTAATTAAATCGTCACTTTCTGATTTATGTAATTTCATTATCATAACAGCGGCATAATTTGCCATGTGGCGATAATTCCATTTTGATTGTTTTACGGTGATTGTATACAATGAAAATTGTTAATTAACACAACGACATTCAACAATTAAAATGAAATGTTAAATTGTAATGAAGAACTTTGCTATTTGATTACAATTACGCTAATATGTACATCCCATTATGGTATTATAGTTAATACACGCGAGCTTATTAATGAAGTATGAAGTTGAATGTTAAACAATAATTGCAAGTCGTAAATAGTTACTTAAACACAATAATAACAGTTCAATTGTTTATATTGATGGCTAAACTCTGTTCACGATTAAGATTTTTTTAACCCAATGTTAGTTTCATAAAATATTTTCAACACAACAAATACCTATAGACTTTGACAATAATGTTTGCAGTGTTGCCAGATTTGCCTAACATTTATCAATGAATATAGTTCAAAATAATCATTAAGTATTAATGAAAATAATCACTTCAATTAATTGGGTAAAGTGATTAAACCAAAACATTAAAAACGTAAATATTTATTCGTACAAATTCATTAAAAATTAATTGAACGGTTGATTATAACAATCATACATTCGAATTACATATGGCAACCCAGCATTTTGTCGTTTAAAATTCAGGATTACCAACTTCAATTTTCTTTCCTACGCCTACTTTTCAAAAATCTCAATCGTTAACGGGGATTACAATTTTATTAGTTTCTTTTACTTTTCAACGGATCAGTATAATTTGGATTAAAAGGTTTTTACCGTTAAAACATTTCCCGAAAATTTTGGAGAATCACTGGAAGGCATAATAGGTAGGTGAGGTAGGTGGTGATTGTAAAATAATATGCTGATTTGTTGTCTAGCCTAGTTTATAGTTTAGTCAGTCAAATATACGCATTCGCAAATCGCTGTTTTGCTATAATTTTCAATAATAGCTATATTATGTGAGTGACATTCCGTCTGGGAATGCGTATTCGCCGGCTTTTCGTCGCTGCTGCATTGTCGGCAAATGCACTCGATAGACGACGATTAAAGTATAAGCATTGCATTCACTATCAAATGGTGTATAATAAGCGCGCAACGATTTCGCCGCGATTGCGATTCGAAATTGATCGAGTAAGTGCAATAACACCCGCTCGGTAGACCGCAGTTTAGCAATTTATACGCGCTCGCAAACTGCAACGTTTTCTATTTTCTATTGCATCAAATTGTTGATTCGAAAATAAATAAGCACGAATTTAGTGTAGCAATAAGAGTCGGAGTTGACACTTTTGACTGTGTAATATTTGTATACATAATTTCTCAATCTGCAATTTGAATTTCTTATCAGTGATGTTTCAGAGTTTGCCAAGACATCCTGCAGTGAAGATATTTCGCGATTCCACAATTGTAACTCCGATTATATTAAAGAAATTTCACATTATGCATGGTATGTAGTTGATGTAGCGGCGGACGTATCGGACGTGCGTGTTCTGAAATTTCCTGTTTGCCTTCCTCATTTCCTTCCATGGCTTTGCACGGTCATACCCATATCCATAAGTGTCTGCTTGTCCTCACTAGCACTAGGTGCACTTGGTTGCTACATACTCATAGCCCATGTCGATTGCTACATTGCAACAACGGCAGTCGTCATTCACAGCAGGAATATAGTCGTAATAGCAAATTTGGTTTATTTATCAACTAGGACTTAGGAGGACAAACATAATATAACATTCCAAACTTTTCGATCGGATAAATAGCAGGTCTTCCGCCTAGTTGTTAAGTCAACTCAAAGCGCCTATTTTTTTATCGTTTACATTTATTTACAAATATTAAAAATTTAATAGTTTGACTTTCAATTAATAGGCTTTGCAAAATCTAAGATTTGTCTGATACCACAGAAGTAGGTTTTCACCTCAGTATTCAACAATTTTCTAGAATTCTTGTCATGATTTCGACACAATTCGAGACAAAATCAAGACAAGATTAAAGGCTGATTTATAATTGGAATAACGCTTTCAATTGCTGTATTCCATATGCCATAGAATTAAGGTCAGTTTATGATTGAATCATTTTCCATAAGAAATAAACTAAATTTTCGGGAATGGTTTGAACAACTGACACAAATCCAAAAGAACATCAGGAGGAATTCTAAAGTAACTTTGAGGTTATAAAATCAAACGCAGAACCGAAAATCAACTTGCGCCTCCTAGTGACAGCAAATTTCCATATTTCAAGACAAGACAAGAATTCTTGTCTTGTGAAACCCTTCACCTGTAAGCAAAAAAACTAAATAAATTAATGATAGTAGAGAGAAATAAATAAACGATTTCTCCGTTTCCATTCTTTAGCCTTTTTACTAAACCAAAAATTAAGTTTAGTCAAGGCCGGGTTAACCACAAGGCCAACATAGGCATTCGCCTAGGGCGCTTGAATTTAAAGGGCGCCAAATTTGAAGTAAACAAACCAATTTGTCTTCTAAATTAACTTTTTAAAAACGGATGTTTTAGAAATAGGGCGCCTTTACTGCATTTAGCCTAGGGCGCTTCGATCGTTTAACCCGGCCCTGAGTTTAGTAATTGTTATGTCAGCATTTGATATATAAGAAAACTATACTTAACTTATTTTTATTTACTTGGTAGTTAAATCTAGAAGTGTTTGTATATCAGTCTTAACTACCCCAAAAAGAAATAAGTGCAGAAATGTTTTAATGGAATTAAATTTAAGTAAAATTTATTGCTTTAATTACTTTGGAACTTTTAGCGTTAACTTAAACTTTAATTTTAACTTTGTTCATCAGTGCAGAGGAGTTGGATGTAGGAAGAATGGAATACTACATTTTGTTTTGCAAGTTGCTACTTGCTATAGTATTATGGTGCTTTTTTTTGCCAATTTCTTAAATTCACTAATGTTGTCCATATTTATACAACACATCTTACGATTTATTTCCTAATTCAATTATTCAATAAATTATTAATTGATTTTAATTTTCTCGTGCTTAATATTCATAGATAGAAACAGATGCGCGCGTTTTTCATTATTCTATTTTGTTTATTGCCATTTTATATGCATGGTTGTATGCTATAATGGCGAATAATAATGTAATCCACTTTACTGCAATAAAAAATAATTGGCACTCAAGGCCGACCAAATGTTGAAACTTGAAACGAAAACGAAATATTTCAAAGATAGTCTGAGCATAATGTCTTTACAATGCTAAAATAAAATGTTATTCACTGGCTAGATGGCTACATATCATATGTTTGATATATGGTATACATGTGGATGTGGACCTGGACTTCGACTTTGTAATGACGACCAAAAGCAGCAAAATAGAAAAATAATTCAATACATACTTATTAATCAACGCTCGCAACATTAACGAATCAAAACAACAATTTTTTTCTGTGTCTCTTCTTTTTACACCAACTCGGCTTTATTTGCTGTCTGATTCGGTCATCGAAATTTGTAAATATTCAACATTTCTGTTTGTATTCTTTTGTGACCATGTCTTAAACAAATTGCAATGAACGTTGGGTGATTCGCTGATTCACTGAATTTCAAAATACCCTATATGCTAATAATTTGCCTCTTTGCCGAACAAAAATTATTGCCTATTTGTATAAACAACTCGACTCGATGAAACCAACAAACCATAACCGAGACAAACAAATAAACAAATATTGTATGAAATCAAATAAGGCATTCAAACAAATACGCCGGACAAATACGCGAAACGCGAAAAATGTGCACGACAACGTTGTTGAATATGTATTTTGTTGTAAATAAAATACTGGTAAATTCCAGAATTCATCGTAGGGCAAATTGCAAAAATTACACATTTTATCTGAATTATCTGAAATGAACCTGCTTTTTTCCATTCAAGGATTCTCTTAAGGGGCCATAATATCTTCTATCTTGAGAGAAATGAAGAGATTCAGATTATACTCCAACAATTATGAATATTTTCTTAGTTATTTTTTTTTAATAATTTGAGCAACTCATAACATCTAACACTAATTGTTCTTGTTTTTGGTGTAGAACTTTGCGAAAACTTAGATTTTTGCCCTAATTCTAGGGTTTTATTTAAACATAAAATTTTTTAAAAAAGCCGATGAAGGCTGTGTGTATAAAATATTATTATTTAAACCTTTAATGAGGAACCGCGCGAGGTTAGGGAAAAAATATTTTCAGAAACTATGTATATTATATTTTGATCTCTGTTTGCTCAATGTAGCATATTCGCAATATTACAGCCGTAATTAATTCGCGAAAATCGACATTTTCGCGTTTTGGCAACATTATAAATTTGAATTATTTGAATTTACTGCATTTTGCTTGGAACGAAGCATATATCCCGAATGAAATGTTT
>JARJDT010022566.1:0-17188 GCA_030264655.1 Leptusa sp. GC000079 | reverse complement strand
GGAGAAGGCACAACAATCGAGGCATCTCACGAGAAAGCAGCACTGGAAGCACTCAACGTGTTGTCTGAGATGGGCCTAGATAACATAGTACCCAGCAAAGACAGCCTTGCAGAGTCGTAAGTACGTTTTATTGGTTTGTATCATTTCAGTAACAATCGACAAGCCATAGTTATCATGCAGCAGTGATTTACAATTAATTTATTTTTACATACGTAGCCGTTCCTGTTTATTAATTCAATAATTGATTATATGATGTATTATTAATTCTTATTGTGTTTCGAAAACGTTATTTATTTATTGAGTAGTTTAAGAAAGAAATGAAGCAAAAAGATAATTTGGCAGATTGTTAACGTTAACAAACAAAACAAATACGAAGAATAACGTACACAAGTCGCCATTTTGTTATTTATTTATTATGTAGTTGGCGGCCATTTTTAATTGCTATAATTGTAATGCAATGTAACCAAGAATTGTCAAATGTGTTTCTCTATGTGATTTCATGTCATTTATATTATGATACTGAGATGCATGATATCATATAATCTTTGGGTTGTCCAGCAAAACACATTTACATTTGGATATATAACATATATATCAATCAACAATATGTGGTTTTTGTTGACTATCTTGATTGAAACAAGAAATAATGGATGTTTTCCTGGAAAACTCAACACATAATTCTTGTTCAAATTGCTTTATATGAATGCGAAACTTAAATGAACAAAAGAATAAATATAAACGCGCACCATTCTATATAATATAATTCGGTGGCGCGTGTGTATGGTACATGTTCGACTTTCCGCGCGCGCTCTACAGGGCAAAGAGCGCGCCGTGGGACACATATTAATTAACAGTAGCTCAGAATTGATATATTACAATGTATAGGGTGTTTCAACTCAACTTTCATCATAATTAATAAGATATAAAGACGAAAGAAAACAAATTTGGCACACATGTTCCCGAATGTTCCCGAATATGTGGTAGGAATGCAGTTACTATTGGACTATTATTATTCTATTGCTTGTATTGATTATAATTGTAAGGTAACGAACAAATATTTGCGTGGGGGCGCAACATATTAGTATTTGTAACAATTGCTTCTAGCACGCCTTCGTGCATTGAGACATCCTGTATGTGTATACGTAAAAAGAAACCAAAAGAAAAATCACTAATTAATTGTATTTATTGTCATCAAACCAAACAATTGATAATCGTTAATTTTGTATGTACCAATCACTTTGGTATATGTTCATATATTGTATATGTAACCAAGTTAAAAACAATGTAGATGTGTGCGCAATTCTGACCTGCTGGATGAATGTAATTGATTTCAGTATTCAAAGGCGAAAGGCTTTATGTTATCTATATCTTGATCTATGTATATCCGATACGATCGAAATAATTAATTTATATAATCCCTAAATAATTGACTAATATTATTTTTCGTTTACGTTTAAATTTAAACAATTGAATATGTGCTGCACCTAAATGCGTTTGAGACACGGTTTTAGGTGCATTCGTAGATTCGTTCTGTTTGCATTGGCGTTGCAGTTTCGATATGTATTGTATCAACGTCGAAACGCATTGTACAACACATGATTTTACGTTTTAATTAATGCTTTTATCATTATCGGAGGACTTTTTAAGATTTTTGACTTGGATTTATTTCATTTTTATAAGTATTTGTGTTTACATTTTTACGTTCATTGTATTGCCTTCATTGAAATTGAAATCAATAAACAGTGTCACAAACAATACACATGCAAGGGAGTTCATTTACCGTTGCCTCTCTCGCCTTACCTAAACATTGATCACATTTCCTATATGTATATATTTCAGGTTTCAATATGCACAGGTTACAAGTTCATTCATTAGCTAATGGTCCTTGTTACATTTTTGTACTTTCTGGTCATTGGTACCTGTTGAACAAATAAGTCTTGTGATCGTGAAATGGAGATTTTCCATTCCACAAACATTTTTAAGACATTTTCATATCATGAAAATAATGATTTTTGCAATTTTTATTTTGCAAAACCTATAAAATTGAAAAATTGCTCTTTAAGGCGTCACGAGCCGACTGAACTGCGATTTTGAATTTTGACTCACAAGCCCAAGGCGCTTTCATAAATTCAACTCGAGTAAACTCTGAATCGTTCACGAAAAGTGTTTTCACTGGTTGTCGCGAGCTGAAAACAAATCGGGGGCAAGATCGGGAGTTAACTTGAGATGAGTTTATAAACAGCCCTAGATGCGGTTCACTATAGCTAAAGTTCATTTATAAACTACAGGGACCAATTTGAATTTTCCCGCCATAGCATAGCCTATCAGGCTGGCGGATTTTAAATGTCACCCAATAGTCGTATTTCTTTGTAAAAACTTTTTGCACTCGTGAAACTTTTCAACCAATGAGATTACAGAAACAACGTAGCTTCTAATAATCTAGGAATCTCATGTGACTCACAACCCCTAATTTTCCAAACTTTAGTTATTAATAATTGTTTAACTACTGGATTTGGAAGGTTCAAACGTTGCACACACTACCCAGAATACACCAATATTAAAGTTACCTTTGGAAATCCCCATTACCCAAACCCTACCCAAACTCTAAAAAAAATTGAAAACTTCAAATAAGCATAACTCAGATCTTATGGATTTACAGAAAAAATTATACTGGCGAACTTGTAGAGAATTTCATTCCACACAACTTTGGATTTAAGTATTTTCTCTAAAATGCACATTTCATCATTAAATTTGCAAATTTTGTTGAAAAACCAATCAGTACCTGTATGAAACCATGAAGTTGTGTGGTGGCCGCACCAATTTTTTTCAATGTGTTTGTTTTGTGATAAAGATAAATTTTGTAACTGCTGATTGCTGAACTAGTTTTTCTGATAATAAAATTTGCCATGTTTTTAGCGTTAACGCGTTTTGCTGAGCATTTAATTAGTAATCAACATACGGTAAACATAGTTCATCTGTACTTACCTTTTATTTCGAGAAAATTGGACGATGTTTCTCCACTTCTACAGTCTCTACACACCACACAGAGCGATACAGTAAAACATGTGAAGTTTTTTATATGAATTTTATTTTAAATTCAGCATACAAAAGCAGATACTTTCGATAAATTATTTAAAAAAATGACAATCACATTTGATTTTTACAATATTCAGTCGTTACTGGCGGTGTAGGTATAAGTATTACAATAAGCAAAAGTCTCCATTCCACGTATCGTCAGACGTCAGTCACGTTTATAATTCTTCTTGTGCATTCCCAATCATCTCAATAATTACCAGAAACCAGTGGAAAAGCCACCAGGAGGCACACGCTTCCGTTGCGGCGTTTCAACCGTCGGCGGAGCAGCGTTATTTTCCTTGTTCTTGGTGTCCTCCTGCGTCGACGTGACTTCCGGTTCCGCATGAAAATCGCCATTTTTCCCATTTTCGATATTATTACCGTTCGTTGCATGAGAGTACGAGTTTTCCTCGTGATACATCTGCGTCTCGGTGTTGGAAGTCGTCGTTGACTCAATAATGACCTCTTCCTTCGCCTTAGTGGCGTATGGTTCTTGCGCGAAGCATCCGCTAATTTCGGTCTTTTTGTGCACGAAGCGGCCAGAAATAGGCGCCTCCTCGCCGCCCGAGAAACCAAAAATCTGCGAATGTCCGCCGCCTGGTGGTTTCAGCACGCGGCTAGAGCAACGACCGTCGGTCATTTCGGAGGTCATACCGATGCTGAAATTAGTCGAAGACATTCTAGAAAATACGACGTGCGATGGGATCGAGATTTGAGACGAGCTGAGTCAACAGGAAACTTGTTGTCGCAAGTGCAGCCGACGACGTTATGGCAGTGACTGTACTTTCATGCATCTACTACGGTCTACCGGGTCTACGGTTTGGTTTGGCTACGGTACGGAATGGCAATGGAGTGCCGGGCGGAATAGCTGATATCGACAATCGGCGAGTACTTACTTGTTATTTGATGAAAGTTTCTAATGAAATGCAGCAGAGAAAATTAAATGAACTACCCACGAATGCAATAATGGCCTACGATCAGCCTCTGCAGTGAGACGGTTGACTCGGTTCGTATGTTTGGTTTGGCACTAGTGTATGGATGAAGAAGCACTCGCACTGAGACTGACTTGCTTTTGCTTTGCTGTGTACTTGAAGACTGGGTGAGCGGCAATTGCAGGCAACTGGCAGCAACGGGAACGGATGGTCGACGAATAACTACTCAACGGCGCAACCACACAAGAGCGAAGAATGTATTATTCCGGTTCGAACCAGCTCGACGTCGACGTTCCGTTAGGCTTATTTTTACAATGCGCGCCCAACGAACTCGGCGAACGTTAAAAAGCTAAAAACGACTGCGCAACTGCGCTAGTGTTCGCCGTGTCGGTGTGATTGGCGACTGGCGGCGAATGGCGCATGAAAAATAAATGCATATACGTACACGTATGGCACGTGTGGGTTAGTGAACTGCATACATGGAATCACATAGGACCAAAACCCACTACAACTATATTGAACTCACACATGCTTACGCACGCACACATGAAAGTTGCATTGCTTGAGACCAGCTTGAGCCATAGCATTAGCCAATCTCAACCCAACAGACTAATTTATTGCATTCTCATTGGCTAAAGCCGCCCAAGCTATGTAATTTTAAATTTGAATCAAAGTTTTTCGGAGAAAGACGATAGCGGAATGAGAATGGGAGATCTTATTTTATTGCCGGAATGTCGAGTGCTTAGATGTTGCTTTCAATTACAATTACAAATTCAAATTACAATTCCCTATAGATTCGAGTTCGTGATCGTTAAGACTCGATGCTCGCTCAAGTCGAGAGCGTCGTCGCAGAGCAATTAAAATGTTTTTGATCTCTTGCATTTTATTTTATCTTATTTCACGTTCTAAAATTCTACATCCTTTTATGTTTTGCTTGTTATGTTTTATGTTATGATCCTATTCCTATTCTTTTACTTTAAATATGTAAATATGTTATGCTTTCATGTTTGTATTGAATTGATAGATTGATTATAGATTTATAGCTCTAATAGCTGCATACTTAATTTAATTGAAAAGCTATGTATGCATGGTATGGTAACTATGATAATCCCTGCTTGAAAGTTGGAAGGAATATGTTTTACTGGAAGTAAAACTTCCTTTTGTCGTTGGCATGAAGTTGAAGTAAACAGACTATGCTCGGCCCAACTGTCGATGTCGATCTTGCAGAGTTGCTGTCGATGTGTGTCGATGGTCGATATATGAATTCATACTCATACTGCATTTGTGGATTATATTGTATGATTTGTATGTATGCGAAGTTAAATGTCCAATGAGTCATCCAAGTCACCCCTACCTAAGAACCTTCGCCTTAGCAGTCGTCTGCTGTTCCAGACAATGAACTCGTGAACATTTAACATTATACATAGGCAATCCAATCATGTAAAAATAATTGAGGCAATTATGCATTTGTGCAATATGCACTGCCCCGTTTCGATTCCCACTTTTTCGTTATTTCTTATCTTTAGCACTTTCCCAATCTCAGCAAACAAAGAGCCCAATTGAATACTGCATAATTATCCACCCACACATCCCTCATTTAATTCTTACAATGAAATGTTATATTTTAAAATTAAGAACAATTACTGTATGGGCGCAGTTTTAGCAAGCAACCTTTCTTATTCATTCTTCTGCAAGTTTATAATTTTGTGATGTATTGTTTTAATTATACATATAATGTTTAATATGGTATTATTGCTTGATGCATTATTTGTGCTATATGCGCATTTTGATTTTCGTTTTGAGTTCTATGAATTATTAATATAAATGTCGTAATCAGTATATGATATAGATATGGGCTTGAGGCAATCATGCAATATGTTTATCAACAGTTCCGCTATAAACTACGCCATTGTTCGATTGCCACTATCTACAATTTGGTATTGTATATATCAATTTCATTTCTAGAACACTTTATTGCATTATTGTTAAATGGTAATGGTATTTTATTTTGTCATTTGTAAATTCGTATATGATAATGGAACTTTTATACTTTGATTTTCACCGCCGATATAATGATAAAGAATGGATCAATCAAATATAAAATGGCAAATGTATAATCTAATAGCTTAAAAGTACTTAATATGTATGTACATACATATTATCTTCAATGAAATTATCTAATAATATAATATTTAATTTAAGGTGATTCATAGTTGCATAAAATCTAAGCTCTACTTCGTGTTCATAGTTATAGTATACCTATAGAACAAAGAAGTCTTATATTCATGAAAATTTCGATATCTTCTTGAATTTGTTAGTTCTCGACTAATTGAGGTCCACTGAACCCAACAAGCATTTTTTGAGGTGATGTCCGTATGTATTTATATGTATATGTATACGTACCAATTTTGTAAACACGCGATAGCGTCTACTGCTGATCCGATTGAGCTGCAATTTGGACAGGTGGTAGATACCCATTGGGAATAGAACTGATTAGATTTTGGGCATGATCATATTATAACTATAACCTCAAAAAAAATTTAATTCAAAATGGGATTAACTGGAATCCACACTCCTTCGTGGTCCCATAAACTCAATGATTGACAATGTTCAAAATCTAGTTGGTGAAATCACTCGCAAAAATCTGAATGGGGCATAAATCCAAAATAAGGCCAGGGCTACCTTAGGTGATTTGTTTGCTGTTGCAATGTTTCATTATTAAAAATACACCCGGTACATAAGATTATTACGTATCCCGGGATTTAAAATCTAATCATCATTTGCGTGTTATTTGTACATGACTGATATTATGTTTTTTTATTAAATTTGCACTAAAGATGACAAATTCTTGGATGACACATAGATAATGATCATAAGTAGAATAGTGGATTAACATAAGCTGCTATAAAATTAAAAATGCAAACATACCACAAAATCTAAAAATAAAATTTCTATAGTAAAAGTATTATCATTAAATTGGTGAATTCAAAAGTAGGACGCAGTTCTTCGAAGAGGAAATCAAGAGGAACATATTATTGAGAAATCAATAATTGAAGCACCAACATCCACCGAGTGATCGACCAGAACCAGAACTACATAGGACCAAAAACCAGAAGCAGAAGATGCGAACGTGATGGAAGGCAAAAAAGCCAGTTGAATGCGAAAGCGATAAGAAGTCGTAAATGTAAATCCAAAGTGCTAATGTTATAAAATGTAGAATGTAGAATAAAGCCATAAAACAAAACGATCGCTTGAGTTGAAACAGTTCAAGTGTTGAAGCCTATTCTGCAGCCCCAAATAAGCATTGTATTGTAAAATGTTATGCTTATGGTAATGCTGATATATATGATTCACAAGTGTAATTATAAATCATGTAAATAAAATTTAATGATGCATCGTTGATAGTTTACGGTTTAGTTATTGGAAATTGGGAAACAACGCGTAGTAATGAGAAATAGTGTCCTATGGTGTGTAATCATTCGTGAGATTGGGGGTGAAACTGATGTTAATGTGTAGGTCATGTTCCATGTTCGGGTGTTCGTGAATCGCATGGTGTCCGTGAAGTGGGAAATATGCCAATGCCAATGGGAAAACGTTGTTCCTGCTGCGTACACGCGAATTGCGAACCAATGGAAATTCGTTTACCTTGCGCGAGTCGCCGTTTAGCGAGATTTTGACCTGCTTTTTTGCAGTAAAAAATAATTTTGCTATTTATTCGCAAACTGCACGAGTATTTTTTTTATACAATTTTATTAAGCGAGGAAATTGAAATGATCTATAAAAATGGCCGCCAAATGTAGCCACTATCCATCCATAAACATAAATCAAAATCATTTATTGGCTTTGCAGTCTCGCTTTATATCGTTTTATATCAAAAAATATCTACAATCAACGCGAACGCGAACACGTATTTCGCTTTCATCCCTTTCGTCGATTGTGGACTGCTGGTGTTTGTTTTCGACTATTGATGATGCTAGCGCATGGAAAGCGCGCAGAATCATCGCGTTTTCCGCGTAGTTGCGGGAAATTCCGCTAGATGCGAACGCGAGCTAACGAAATCAACCGCCACCAACACCATCGTCAGCGATCAGCATCAAGCCCGCGTTACGTGTCCTTGGCTTGGCGCTGTCTCTGCTTTTAGTGCACGGTTTCGGTTGCAGTGATACGAATACGACGTCGCTGCGCGCTATTTTCTCACGCAATACCGAATTGTTGTTTAACACTCTATTGGTGCATTACATTATGTATGCGTAATCGTTGTCAGCCTTCCTATCACCGCTTGCAACTTGCAATCAAACACCCTATCGATAGGTTTCAATTGTGAATAGTATACGTGAGCGCAGCACAATGTTTTCGGGTTTAACGAATCAGGTCAGTTCCTGGATGGGAAAAGGTGGAGAACAGCCGGAGGAGAAAGTGCCGACGCCGACTGCCGAACCTGCTGCCGACGGCGAAATCAAAGAAAACGCCAGCACTAGGTAATTTATTATATTTATGATATGAATTACGATACGAGACTATTAGCATAGAAACAAGTCAAGATGAACGGGCAAAACATTGATTTTCTACAGAGACAGAGAGAGAATAGAAAACAATTCAAGCTTTCTGCAGGAAATTATATGCATAAGGAAGTTTGTCAACGGTCGCTTTTGTGTGGAAAATGTGTTTTTATGATGCGAATAGTTTAAAAAATCAATAGTCCTCATTAAAAATCAATTTCAAGGTTACCATTGTCAAAAGTTGTAGGTTAGTTTTATATGTTTCGATGTTTGGGTTGCATAACCCAAACTCAATCGTAATAGATTTTCCCAAGTGGGCGGAAGCGAAGAAGTCGCAAAACGAGAAATGGAAAACTCGGCGAAATGTATGCGACATGACAATGAAACAAATATTTGTTGTTGTACTTTTCTTTCTAAACACATTCACTTTCAATTTAACACGAACTCGCAGCCTAAACGCCGTAATGCCGTATTCAATCATACGTTTTTCCTTTGAAATGCTGTTCAAGCGTTCACGTAATAGGGTCAGACGAAAGAAAATTCGAAAAATCAATATTCTACATATACATATGCATAACGGAACACACCACTGCATGCTAAACACAAGTCAGCGTGCTTTTTCATCTCCACTTGATTGGAATCGCACAACGACGCAATGTTTTTCTGTTTTCCGGTTTTCCCAACTCTGTTTTCTGTTTAGAAACTCAGTTTCAACTTCCTAGTTGATTCTTTTAGCGCAACAGGAATAGGATAGGACACAGCAGGGCGCCATTTGCGTTACCCCCTTGTCGTTGCGTTAACTAATTAACTTTCTTCCTAGGCCACTACTCTTCCAACACTCTATTTTCTTTTGTTTCTTGTTTTTTTTCAAACATACATTTCATAGGCGGTATATAGGGTGTATACAAATTGGCCGTTTTTTAAGCACTTTTGATTTTGAACAAAAAATGCAAATAAACAAATGTTTTATCTTACTGGGTGTAAACCCAGTACCATTTACCAAATTTTCACATTCATGTTTAAAATCATGATTTTTTTATTTTTTATTCAAAAATGAAAATGATCGAAAAGGAATGTCGCCACGTGTAGAAAATTCATATTTTATTAAAACTAGCGACAAGTGTTTTAACTTACGTTCTGGGAATAATTAGTGAAAACGTCATGGAACAAATTAAATTCTATATTATAATCACATATTCGGACTCTACATATTTCACTTGTCCTAGGATAATGTTTCATATCGTGAATTTATTTAAAATCTGCGCGGAGAAAATTTAATTTTCTTGTGTTTTCGACCCAGCAGAAAACTAGGGCTTTTAGTTTATATGGTTTTTAAATGATTATGAAGCATATTTTTTTATAATGATTTTTATTGCAGTCCGACCAAACACAGCAAATTGGAAATGTTCTCGAATGTGAAAACGCAAATCGAAGGGATTGGCGGTTGGTTGGGCTCGAGCATCCCAAGCATTCCGAAATTACGGAAAGGCGACGAGCAAGCTCCGTCGACCGACGAGTCGCAGCCGCAAGGCGAAGAAGGCGATGCGGCAGCGTCGGCCGATTCTGTGAAAGGCTCGGCGCCGCTGAAGGACGACGATGACAACTCCAGGCAAGTCTATATCACGGCCTGTCAATCGGAAGCGATTGCGAAGCCACCGCGAATATAAGTCTCGTGTTCATGTAGTATACTTGCTAGCAATTGATCGATGTGTACTTGACTTGTGTAACCTATATGATTTGATATGTATTTGTGTGCTCATCCTGCATCTCGAACCCGCTCATGTCATGCATCATACTATAGCGCATCATACTCAATGCTCCCTGTCGTGCTAGATTGTCGTGAACTAAGTGTCCCTACAAAATAAGTAATAAAATTTGTTACTCCCGGCTTTTCAGCGCCACCGGCGGAGCCGATTCGGGGCCCGGCTCGCCGGCCGAGTCGCCAACAGAAGAAGCTAAAGAAGGCCAATTCGGAAATGGTAACACTCACCAACAACCAATCCCTTCGGTTCTTATCGTAAATGTGTCGTTTCTTGTTTAGTCCAAAGTAAAGCTTTGGCCGGTGCCAAATCCTTTGGTAGCTTCTTGTACTCGGCCGCCTCTAAAGCCGGTGCAAAAGTCAGCGAAGCTGGAGCTAAGGTCAAGGAAGCTGTTGAAAAAAATGTAAGCCATCAATCACTCAATGCATTTGACTGAAATACTAATTATCTTGTGGTTTTCGCAGACTATTCTAGGTGAATTCAACAAAGAACAGGAGGCGTTTGCTAAGAAGCAGGCTGAGAACGCTGCCAACGCTCTGCCTCCGTGGACAGGTTGCACTAACGAGGAGGCACTCAAAGAGGAATGTCTTAGCCTGTCCACTGATAAGCGGAACTTTGTTAGGAGTCCACCAGCTGGCGTCGACTTCCACTTCGATTATGATGTTTCATATCCAGTTGCTATGTCCATAATGGAGCAGGATCCAAACTTGGAGAAGATGCGATATGAACTTGTGCCTAAAATGTAAGTCAACATTGCACCCAACAAGTAATTGCATTTTTGTGATTATTTGTGACAAATTAAAACCATGCCCGGCGCCTTCACATTCATTAATCAAAATGAATTAAATGTGTTAAGTCGGCGCCCTTAAGAATTATTTATATATTGTCATTTGTTTTGATACGTGCGCAGCATTACGGAAGAGAATTTCTGGAGAAATTATTTTTATCGTGTAAGCCTCATCTGTCAAGCCAATGAATTGTCGTTCATGTCGCGTGAAGGCGATCAATCTGGCGAAACGACCTCCGATCAGCCCATAGGTGAGCAATCAAACAATAATTCTATTAAAACAATTATCAAATAAGTTAACTAACAAGTAAAATATTTAAAATAACTTAAATAACTTATTTGGTGATTATTGTAACTTGTAACTCTGTAATAGACTAGAAAACATTTAGTACTCACATTGTAATAAGCGTATTTTATTTGCTATCAAAGCATCAATCATGTTTTTATTTATTCATTCCTCATTTGTTTATTTACTTTTATTTTGATTTGTTGCTAAAAATAGACACAAAATCGAATGAATTCATATCAGACACAATGCAAATTTCAACACAAGATTTAGCTGAAGTTAATGAGGGCATGAAAAAATTGGCATTGGGTTCAAAAACTGGGGGTAAGTTTCATACATTATTTATTTGATTATTATATTGATTCGTTGCTTTATACGCTTTTCGTTTGTTTTTATTTTGTGTTGAATTATCTCATTTGGATTGAATTACATCACCATCACTAATCATCACAGTAGTTGAAGTAATTTACATGCAAAACTAACTTAATTGTTCTGCTGGTTGTTGTTAATCAATGTTTGAATTAATTGATTCTAATCTAATCGATTGTATACTAAAGTTAGTTTCCTGATTGGTTTTCTGACAGCTTAAAGAAGATGGGGCAAGAGTAGCTTCCATAAAAACAAATCTCTTTATCTTCCTTTTGCCACCTCGGTTGCGATTATCGGTTATTATACTTGCGGATCTCGATTCGAACTTATTCAAATTACTCATTAAATTATTTATTCGATAAGTATTAAGCCACATTCGATGGATTTCTAGTTGTTTGAATTTCTCGAAAATTGAAGAAATTAAACCAGAAGTGCGAATTCCACCAAGCAAGATGAAGTTAAACAAACATATTTAAAGTTATATTAAACAACAACAAAAAAACATGAGCGAATTGTAAATGTGCACATTGACGACACACACACTACTTAATAAAATTAGTTAACGATTAATCAACTCAACAGCAAAGAAGTAAAACACGAATTAATTAAATTTAACTACCATGAATATAAATTAATCTCTATTTACAAAAAACACATGTTTTGCTCGTATTACTTAAATTAAATATATATCTGTATTTATAGAGTTACATTAAATGATAAGAACAGTATTAAACATTTAAGAGTCATTCTTTATCGGGTGTTTTGTTGATTTTGAATGAATATTTCTGATTATGAAGATCTTGTTGATGCAAATTGCAATGAAATAATGATGCTAAGCGAAACACCCGATACATTCAATTGAGTGTGATCGAAAAATCCACATGAGATACACACTAAATACGGTACTAAAATTATTTTCTTTGAAAAATGCAAATAAAACAAATGAAAAATATTATAAATATATAAATATAATGGTATGGTGGTACCACTGGCCACAGGCTCTGTGTATTTATAAGTGGATTTGTACTTGCATCAAGAAGGCTTCGTGTTTTAATTGCCATATTGCAAATTACAAAATGTTAAATGTTAAAAAGATAAGAAAAACAACAAATCAAGATAAATAAAGCATTTGCTGACTAAATAGGGTCAAACATATCTGACATTGTAATAATTTTATCAAAAACAATGCTTAAAATTGGATGAAAACACGAAGCCCCATAATCGATTAATTCTTCGTCGACATTATTGAAGATGTCGATGAAAATTGATGCGATTATATGTTGTTCATTATAATTTCTAACCACTATAATAAAAACATATAAAACTACGAAAAAAAAATAGAAGCAAACTGTCTTGTTGTCAATACTATAAATATTTCTAACTTCTGAAAAATGTAAAATATCTTCGATGTGGATCTGTTTGATGTCGGTTTCGGAAATTATAATAAACAACAATTTTATTGATTTTTGACTTACACGATACAAAAGAAAATGATTAATAGCTTAAAGAAATTGACAATATCGGTCTTTTTGGTATGTACTGTTGTAAAAAATTGAAAAATCTAACAGAAAATGGATAATATGTGAAAATGTAAATATTATTTTAAATTGAAACAAAACAAAACAAGTTGGTTCGTGTGAAATAACTCTCAAACAAAACAACTAAAACAAGAAGCTAATATATTAATCAGTTGCTCTCTTTTGTCTGTATCCACCAGCAAGTAGTAGCTATTAGATTCGGAAATATTGCTGTCATTAACATTGCATTGCATCACAAAGAGCACAGCCAACAGGAAACTAACAAAACAGAGCATCTGATAACACACACGCAAATTGCATTGCATTAATTTCTAACTATAAATGCAAATATGAAGATTATAACAAAAATATTGTAAGATAAGTTTTCAGTCATTTTGCGACCGCTTGTTAAGCAATAAGTACTTGTTTCGTCGACTTTAGTTATTCTCCTTGCACTAATAACTCTGGTGGTGTACAACGTTAACTATAATAGCAGCATTAGCAGCTAAAAAAGCGAATGTTTGGAAGGATTAAGTTCTAACTTTCCATTTTCATTTTGGTTACGTTCTGATTTTGGTTGTTTGGTTTGTTTCTTTGGCGAATGTCCTTTGTAACTTTGCCCTTTTGTTTTTGATTATTTCGTTTGTGTGCCCCCGGATAGAAGAAGAATGGGAGAAGGAGCTCGAGGCCGAGTTGCAGGATTACGAAGTTGTTAGCGAGCACAAGTCATCGAGTTCGAAGAACGACAACTGGGACGACATTTTGGACGACGAAGAGGATCTCAAGTAAACATTCCTGCGTTATTTTAACGATTCGATTCGATTCGATACTTTCTTATTCCATCTTACTTAGATTATTTTAAGTACAAACATTGACTGAACTGATTTTTCATTGGTAGTATACGCATATAAAAGAAAACTACATGCAAGCAAGAGTTGCCTTGATTTTGATTTACTTTAATAATTATTTCACAATAATTATTATTCTAGTCATTAATTCCAAATCAATATAATATCTATATTACTATTAGCTATGGAAAATCATCAAATATTATCGTAACTATTGTAACCACCAGGATGATTGTAATATAAACCTACACGTTTCGATATCTTGCATTTACTATTTATAAATTACAAATAAACTAGTTAGATATTGTATATTAAATTTAAGGATGTTACAGTTGATCAGAAACCCGGTGAATTGAATTGCGCCTAGGTTGTAACCATTATCAGTTTGTAAATAAGCAAAACGCATCACTGACATGCGCTTTGTTTGTTTTGCATATTTCGTTTTGCTTGTGTCCCCGAATTCGAAGATTTTCTCATTGTTGAATAGATTACGGTAACATATTTATATTTATTGTTGTGTTATTAGTTTGGAAGTTATTGCCAGAGATTTTCTACGGTTACGTTATTGTTTCACAGAAGCAACAAACATACAAATTGCGAGCAAATCTTAATATTTCGTATAATATTATAATATACTATGTCACATTATAGTAAATTAGGATATAGCCTATGTGTGTTGAGCATGTATTTAACCTGTATTCATATAATTGTTATTATGCATAACAATTGTTAAATAAATGTAGCATATATGCCTAAATACTACGCGTATTATCGAATCAAACAAAAATCCATACATGAATCAATTCCTTCCTTCTAATTTCTAGAATTTCTAAGAATAATATACTAGTAAACTTATATACATTGTGTGAATATCCCTTTTTACTCGAATTTCCTTATAATATATTTTTTATTTTGGACATATTGAGAGTTTCTAGGTGTATATCAAACTGTTTGTGATACTGTTAACTCTCATATAGGGTTTCTCTTATACTTGGTTTCGATATCAAATTACTTAGCTTAGTTGGGACTTGTAACAAACTACGATGTAGAGACGAAACTGTTTCTTTCCAATTTCATTTCCAATCGTAATTTATTCAGTTTCATTATTCTTGTGAATGTGTAGACATATTGTGAAATGTATGAAGAATTAAATGAAAGAAGTTCGTTATCATCGGGTAACCCTCAACCGACGTACGCGTTTCACTCAAGTATCACGCGACTTCGTAAACGAAGAGTTCGACAGTTTCAATGCTGTGTTTGTTTTATTTTCTTGTGAGTTATTTTTATTGCTAGCGATAATTCTAAAATTTAAAAAACATACTAAATTTAGAGACTTTACAAAAGTCATCAATATAAACATGATTTTCAAAAAATATTTTATTATATTTAGCAAATGTATAATATGCTCATTTAATTTATAAATTTGAAAATATTAATGTCTGTCTACTAAATTTATAAAAAATAATAGTATTAAATTTGGTACTAAAACATACAAAAAATCAGTGGTTATCAAAAATTTCAAAACAACTATACTTCTTATCTATGACCACGAAGTAAAAATGAAACTAAATTATATCTAAATCTTGGAACTACATTTAGCAACGTCTTCGAATGGCTTTTAAATAATAATTTTAATTAAAATGTTAAATATTTAGTATGATTTTTAACTTAATTTCTATATGAAACATTAACTTGAGAAAAATTTCTTATTATGGCTTAGGTCAACTATTTCAGTAGCACTGGTTATATCAGTAGCCTACAATATAAACGAAAACGAACCCGACGACAACAGCACCATAATAAACGATAGTTTCATTGCGTTAATAAATAATATTCCATTAGATCATTGGAATTTTACAAAGTTAAGTAAAATTATCAATGATGAGCAGTACAAGGACGCGGTGAATGCCGGCAAGAAAGCTTTGCGTGAACGTGAGATAATTGAAGAAGACACGCCTGAACTAGATAAAGATTCACCAAGTTACAAACATCAGAAAATCGTTTTCACGAGTTGTAAGGCACGCGAACTGGGAAAGATTGGATATGCTGAAGAAAATGCTGCCAAACACTTGAAAAAGTACTTGTGAACTTTCTAACTTTCAAATCACTAAACAACATTACAGATTAAAGTTCATTGTCGTCAATTGTTCTAGAATATTTAATGGTCAAAATCAAACCAAATTTTGTTATCCATCTTTCAACAATTGTTCAGATAAAACTGACGAAACGAATTGCAAATTATTTGTAAATAATGGAAATAAGTCAAAAGTGTTTGATAAGGATAAAGAATATCGGACATTTGATGGTTCTTGTAATAATCCCAAAAATTTACATAGCGGTGTTGCCTATACACCTTTCCGCAGAATCCTGAAACCTGTATATGGCGATGGTATAAGTTCCCCAAGGACAATGTCCTTGGATGGAACCCCGTTGCCATCCGCTCGTAAAGTCAGTTTAATTGTACACCGTCCAATATACAAAGATGATCCTGCTTTCACAATAATGTTAGCTGTTTACGGGCAATTTCTGGATCATGACATTACAGCAACAGCGCTGAGTCAAGGACAAGACGGCAAATCAATAGCATGTTGTTCATCCTACATAGAACAACCCCATCCCGAATGTTTCCCTGTTATTCTGGACCCGCAAGATCCGAACCGCGTGCAGAAAAATGTAACGTGCATGGAATTCGTGCGCTCGTTGCCAGCGCCAACATGTTCCTGTTGTTTCGGCCCCAGGGAGCAATTAAACCAGGCCACTTCCTTTATAGACGGATCAGTAGTCTATGGCGATACTGACGTCGTTCAAACTTTAAGGAGTTTCAAGGAAGGCAAACTTAAAATGTATGAAACACCTGACGGTAGGGAACTTCTTCCGTCTTCGGAAGATCCGAATGACGGTTGCAACCGTTCCGAAGAAGCCGCTATAGGTCGTTATTGTTTTGCCACTGGGGATGGTCGTGCTAATGAAAATCTTCACTTAACAAGCATGCACCTTTTATGGGCACGTCAACACAATTTAATTGCGAATGAATTGTCTAAGTTGAATCCGCACTGGAAGGATGAACACATTTTCCAAGAAACACGGAAAATCTTAGGGGCTCAATTGCAACACA
>JARJDT010022554.1:0-16879 GCA_030264655.1 Leptusa sp. GC000079 | reverse complement strand
GAGCAAATTTGGGGTTTATTCGAATTGTAAATGCGCGCGATCCTAAGTGCCCTTAGATAAATTAGTCTGGTATCCTAATTAAACATTTTCTCTTTATATCTCTATAATGAATCTTGAAACTTGAATGATATCGGTGCGGCTCCCGAGCCTGGGTCAACAGCCAGCATAGTAACCGCCCAAAATTTCCCATTTTCCATTAAACCGGCCTATAATGTACTCAATGAAAAACTCCTTACCCAAGGATACCGGCCGGCCGGCCGACTGGCAGGCGCAGGACCACCACCGGCTAAAAAAACATCGAAAAGGACGACGCGCAATAAACTCGCACGATCTGATCTTGATTTATTTGTGTTTAGTTTTCTATGTTTTGCCCGTACGCAATGAATTTATTAGTACTGCTCTTAGGCTGCGAGATGAAGCAATAAGGAAAATCTTCGTTTCACTGCCGGTATCTCTTCTACCATCATGCAATGTACGTAATTAATACTCGTTACTTAATTTTAGGTACTTGCTGGCTGGGCTGTTGAATTTATTCCTGCAAACTTGCACAAAATTAAGTTAATACTCGGCGCTCGACTTTCAAAATACGTAACGAATACCACAAAGAGGATGTTAAAAATAGTCTTAAGTTAAGTAGGTAGAGTAGGACGCTTCTGAGATTTTTGTTCCTTTTTGAGTTAAAACGAGTGAAATGACAGAAACTAGCAAACACATCAAACGGCGACAAGGATATATGCAAGTTAGGAACATCGTCGAAGCCAAAGCCAAATGATGACGAGAGAATATCAGTCACAAATATTTTGCCATCATATTTCTTTGATATTTCCACACGCAAAAGTTTTCTTTGTATATTATTCTTCTTATTACTGCCTAGCAGCCTATAGCGTAGGCTCTATACGCAGTATAAATATGTATAACTAGGAAAATCCGCAGCATCCGAAAGAAAAATAAAGCAATAAATCAATGGGACTCTTCGTCTCTTGGTGTCTTCGGCCTGTTTTCTACGCACTATGCATGTGTGCGCTGTTTTCCTCGAGAGCAAGTTGATCGTCTAAACTAGCAGCCGTTTCGAGAGGAAGTTAGCTTTTTGTCGTACTACTCTAGTCTACATCATGGTAGTGTAGTTGTCGTATAAAGACGGGATTTCAGTTGTAAACCCTCCGGGCGGAGGTCAGGATTAGGGAACGCCGAGACAATGTAACGCCCAGACATCTCTAAGCAATCTTCTATAAACTAGGCACTTGTTTGCCTATTTGTGAGAACCCGCTTTACGATTACTTCGCTCCGCGCTCGGTGTGTGCGTGCAGTTTACGGATCCGTGGATCTTGTTTTAAGCGCACCTACGCGTACGCAAGTTAATAACACATAAATATACAACACACGAAATCCTGCGGGTGGAACGGAAGTACATCATCATCATCATCATCGTCGTCCTCATAGTCGCTATCACTATCGGTATCAGCTTGAGTTGCCAAACTAACGGATGTCATAGTCATGCCACATATCGACATCGTCGTGGATCACGGTAGTTGCCTTGGTTTGGGTCTTGGTTACTGATGGTAAGGTGGTTAGGAATCAATGATAATCAGGTACCAGCTTATGCTTGCCGACGATCGATGGTATGTACTGGTTCTGGTATAATGTTTTGTTGGATGTTGGTGTGTCACGAAGGTGTTTTATTTTTGGATGTTGGCTCAGAGTGTAATTGGCAGCATGCTGAGAGCCCTATGAATCTGCTTTGTAATTTTCCTTTATGAATTTATGTCCAACCCCACCCACACCCATAGTGGTCTACATATTAAAGATTAAAGATGTAATTTAACACAACACAATATGCCGTTGTGCTACTATAATACACTTTTACCTTGCTTACTTTTCCCTGTCTTTATTTAATAAGGAACAATAAAAGTCAAAGGTTTACCTGGAGCCTTTTTACTTGGTGTTCATAGGTGAGAAGTCAGCGAAGTCTTATACATATTGATGAAAATTTTCGATGACGAGATTTTAATGGATCTCCACTAATTGAGGTCCGCGGAAGTCAAAAATGTGGTTTTTGTGTGATGTCCGTATGTATGTATGTATGTATGTACGCACTAATTTTGTAAAAACGATAGCGTCTAAACTGCTTGTCCGATCGAGCTTTGTACACGTGGTAAATACTCATTGGGAATAGAACTGATTAGTTTTTGGGGCAGATTGGAAAATACTTAACCTCAAAAACATCATTGAAAATTTAAAATGGAAATAACTCGAATCCTATCGACATTACGAAAAAATGTTTTAAAAACAATCATGTAAAGAATATTTCTCTTATTCTAAACAATTTTTGGAGCTAGTAGGCCATGAAACTGGCGTTTCACCAAGGAGCGAGCATACGTGTGACTTGGGGTACTAGTTGGTACACGAACGTGAAGATGGCGCTAGAAGCTGCAAGAACCTGTAATTTTTTTTATAATTATTCATTTATTATTTAAGTTTGGTTTATTTTTTTATAACCGTAAACAATCCACGTGTTAGAAAGCCACGTTGCCATTCAGTAAACATAAAAATACGCAAACATACATAATAGATAAATAAAAGTAATGACAGGTTCCTGCAGTTTCTAGCACCATCTACACGTTCGCGTACCAACTAGTACCCCAAGTCACATGTATGCTCGCTCCTTAGTGAAACGCCAGTTTCATAGCCTACTAGCTCCATGGTTATAACAATCTTTCCCATAAAAGGCATATTTCCGGCATATTTCAAATCAAATTGTAGTAGTTGTAGCCATGGAAACAAAACAACTTGAGGTCGTAGCAAGTGCACGAGTGCACCTATAAACCAAAGAAGTATAGGGGATCATGAAAATCTTGAATTTAGAAAATTGGCGTGGGCACCACATGACTTCAATTATTTCCTGCTTGTGAACACGAAGTCACGTGGTGCCCACACCAATTTTTTATTGCTTAGTTTAGGTACATATTTACAAATTTTGCAAATACATAAACCATTATTAAAAAACAGGGTGTTTCCGTAATATTTTTTGTCCATCTTGAAAGTTTCGTCCCTTCTTGGTCCTGAGACGCTCTTGATTTGAAATTTTTTGCGTGTTATGTTGCTCATTTTTTCTCTGCATCTTCGAACTCCTACTCATTCCTAATCGCGTAATAAATTCGATCCGCTCTACGAGTTTATTATGTAAATTATGCCCTTAAGTGTAGTTCGTCACTAAATTTACTTTATAATGTACTTGAAATGCCTTCCTTTGGCCCTCCCCTATCAATAACAAATGATTTATATTTACGGAATGTCGCCAGGGCAAAGACTCGGAACTGAAAAGCCGTCGCTTTTTATTGATATAGTCCCACTTTTTATACGCATATATGGTATATTTTGTATATTTACTAGCTCTGGGCATCCACATATAGTGTGGACTGTACGCTTGAGGATTGGGGATGATTTTTGTGGGGAAGTTATATATCTGCCATTTCATTTTGACTTTTGTATTATCGAAAGTGCATCGAGATGTGAAGAAGCGTTGAAATGGCGGACAAAACGTGAGGTTTTATCCGCCATTTCAGGGTGTGAACAGATACAAATCACAATATGATTCATAATCATGCAAAACTTATGGATAAGATAATGTTAAAAATGTCGGAAGAATGAATTCAAAATTGAACCTGCATCTCTCGTCTCAATTTAACCAATAAACTTAAGTTATATAGGGTATATTTGCTGGGTTTCGAACAAATATACAATAATTACTCGAACCTGGGACACCCTGTATTTGACGAATAGGACATATTACAAAAATCATGGTACCCCATTTAATCCATTTTTTGTAACTTGAGTCCCTATTCAGTGTATATTCAAATGTTGTCTTAGTTTTTCTTACCTAATAATCCATCATATTCATTCAACATTCAAGATTTCCTTTAGGCTTTATCTGCTTAATAATAGGTCTTAAACTCCAACACTTTGCCTTTGCCTATTCCACAATTTGACTTATTTTAAATGAAGACATGTTATTTATACAATTTCATTAGTGTAAGTTGAGTTGAGCAGTGTGACTTTGAAAATAGTTTGAATGCAGCAGATGCGCTTTGCCTCTTTTCACTTAACACAAAGTACATTCACTTGTTTCTGACAGCGGTATTCCATGCAATCTAGTTCTGGAGCAGAGATAAATTTACATTTTAACAGAACTGTGAAACCGCAACTCAAGCCAGAAAGCTGGAAGGAAAACTATCGCTGCTGCTGAGCTAGAATGCAATGTGGCCAGAAATGTATTTACACTTTTTGATTAGAATAAATGTATCGAGTATATTTCTCCGATTAGGCTTCTGTAAAAGCTAAAGACCCATAATTCCGCTCGTAGCGTAGCACGTGTTAAGAAAAACATAGAATGGAAGAAACGGAACGAAGGGAACAAAAAAGCGCTTCGGCTTCATTCAACCAAACGCGCGCACGCCGTCCGATATATCTGTTTATTTTCAACTGTGAATTTATTAGGTTTTCAATCGAATTCATTGGAAATGAATTATATTGAGTATAAATCGTTCTGGAGTCGGATTGAATACATACATCTACAGATATAGAGGAGTTTGTGTAAGGATGGATAGATAAATATAAAAAAGTGTTTTTGGTGCGTCGCTTATTTCATTCCTTCTTTCTGTATATGAGAATGCGAAGTTCTTAGATTTGTTCGCATCTCCTATAATATCGCATTATACATTATTTTTTATATTCAATCCAAACGGAGGCGTCTCGCTTAATGTGCGCGAGCTCTTTTCGAGAGTTCCGCCGTTTGTCATTAACATAAATCTATTAGAATAATTTATAGATCGAACTACGCAATTTTCTATTCGATTATGCAAACGTTTGACGTTAGTTCGTTTGCCCATAGCATTCGAATATAAATAATTAAACCATGGACGAGGTATGTTTAGTATTAAAATTTTAAATTTATTAACTTCGCACAATATTTATCGTTATATAATTTTCGTGGACACACATTACGAATCGAATAAAATGTGTTTTGTTTTAAATTGATTTTGCTTGCTTGGTCTTATTGTTTATGAGTGTTTGCCGCTGGCGTTAGACGATTATCACTGGGAATGCTTGGGAGGGAATGAATAGGGAAAAGCAGAGCGATAATTTTAATTGCTGCAATCAAAATCAAAATGGCATTTTGAATTACCCAAATGGCCGAAATCGTTAGGCACCACTGGATTTTCTCCATTTGCTCATTTATTGTTTTTCGCGTGTTGTATGTTAAACAATTCATTTTTATTGTGTCAGCATGCGCTGAAATATACTTTTGTATCAACGCTTGTATCGTCCTCATGCGTTGATGTGATTAAAATCGAGAATAACGATTAATACTAATATTCAAATATTCATTGTTTTTTCCATATATGGAATGTTCGTACAGGGTGTTTCAAAGATAGTGAGTTGATCTGAATTTGGCACCTTAAATAGAGTCCCGGCGTGGATTTTTAAATTAAAAAAAAAATATTGCGGTCGATTTTAACAATAAGAATAAAATTTTACAGTCACTCTATAAGTCTTAAAAAAATTATCCTGTAATATAATAATAAATTTTTAAAGTTTATCACCAATGGCCGGAAATAACCGACCACTGCTTCGGTTGGAATTGCAGGTTAGTTCAAGCATGGAATGCCGGATCGGACAGTAATGCCAACCGAGGTGCATACTTTATTTCCAATTCCCCCAATTCAAGTATGAGTCATATTAGTATATCATTAGTATGTCATAGTCTATTTACGAATTTTAATTTTGAAAATTTATTAAGGCCGTTTAGGAGCACAAAAATTGAATGTTTTTACTTTTACATAATCGATATCAGATTTAATCAAAGAATCGAAAAAAAAATACTACAAGCAAAACGCCGGAAGTCTATTATAATAATCTTATTCTCATGTCATGCAACAATAGGGTTTCATGAAAGTCTTCATTTTCAAGAATACTTGTCTTGATCTCGATATAATTTTCGAGAAATTTAAAGAAAATAAATAAAAAGCATGACAAGAAACCCAAATTTCTGTTCTTGATATTTCTAGACATGACAAGAAGTCTAATTCAAGACAAGAATTCTCGTCTTGTGAAACCCTATACATTTAACGCCAGTTCAGTGGAGTACAACTGACATTATTAAAATGGTTGTTAAAATATGAATTTAAAATATGGATTGGCGAACTGCAAAAGGTCACACAATTAAAAATACTACTGCAAACCTAGCTGAATTTTCAAAAACGCGGCAAATCCAAATCTGCCCAATCATTTTGAAACACCCTGTATGTCTTTCGACGCCGAAAATAAATGAACATATTAAAGAAAAAAATGCACTCAAATGATAACAAAAAAAACAAACGGGCGGAGAAGAAGCTGCATAATTAATCACCGAATGCGCTCGGCTTTGTGTGCATAATACATCCGATAGTGCTCCCAAGTCCCAGTGAAAACTAGTGTCTTGTGTGCGAAATTGGCGGTTTGTACATGGACGAATTGTTCGTCGAAGTGACTGCGAATAAAGTAGCATGGGAATCTGCTCGCTCCTTGGTATAGTACGCTCAGTTATCCCGATCCTCGCTCGCGTTGAAGGACGCGGCGCGCCAAGAAAAGGCCAGTTCGTTCACCCTCGATTTGCACGCTCTTCCGCTCCGCGCTCTCATCGAAGAACGAACTACGAGAAGAAAGACTATAGTAGTTCGTATCCTTTTTCCCTTTTCCGGATAAATTCTAGCATACTAGTGGATATTCAAGCAAGCGCGCATAGTAATCGGCTCATATCAATATCATATTCATAAAATAAACTAACTTGGAAATTCTTCAAATTGCCTACACCAGATTCAACAACACAATTCCTTATTTTTGTTCTTTAGCCTCGTATCGTCTCTCAGTTTTCTGACATAAATGGTTTGCGTGCATTTGACGTTTCTTTTCAAATGCGAAGCAGAATGTGAGAACCAGCAATAAAATAGATAAATATTAACACAGCGAAAAATTAATAGCGCTTTGAAAATTGGAAACGATATATTACAATAATCAATCATCGTTAATTATTGATAAGCGCTCATTCACAAGGGTCAACAACACACCCGATACCCATAAATCACACGCGGTCGCTTGTGTTGTGCGTTTACCTATTCAGAAATGACTATTTGCTATATTCAATCACACGGTTGCAAACAACTTGTTTCTAAATTTCATTGGCTCGTTCTGTGGAATCATTCCAATTAAATTTCGCTTTGTAATTACCACATTAAACAGCAGTATGACCATTTCAAGTCATCAGTCACTGGCGTTGCACATACTTACATATCCTCAAAGGCCATTCGTACCATTCGAGAATTTGTGCTGCTTCTTGCTTTATGTTCATACTCTGCTAAATGAAATGTTGCAGAAACTCTAGCAATTCAACATTGTGAGTTGCAGTTTGTTTCAAATTTGAGTTTGAACGTTGAATGACGTAGTTGGCGATTACGATTAGGTGGAACTGCACAATACCCACTATATTAGATAGATTTTACTCTGGGCTATATGAGGATGATGTCGATGGCGGCGATATTTTTTCTGCCAAACGCTAAACACCAATTTATCGTGTTGTAATACATTGCACTATAAACTTTTACGCGCATAGCTTTGACTATTTTTAGAGCCTTAATTGACTTCAGATGCCTTGTCATATCATTTTTTTTTTCTTCCCAAGCTAGCAAAGCGTGAATGTATTTTCGACTTACCCTAAAATCGCTTTTATCTTCACGGGAGATCGTAGATTATATTGATGACTATCATAAATCATAAAACAAGAGTATTTCATGTTGTTGGGTTTTTTATGTTCAGTTCAGCTAATAATTTTGCAAACTTTATTAACAATTTGTCCAAATTAACACTAAATTTATTATATCAATATATTTATTGTTTTAACTTTTGTTTTGCTTTTGTTTAGTATGCAATTACCATGGCGAAATGGATTTTAGTGTTGAATGTTGAACTGTGTGTATAGAATAAACGCTCCAATAAATAATAAATCGCACACAAGTGTGTTTTGTATATGCGTAGTGGTTCCGTGTTCCATTCCATGAGTTTGAAAATTTGTCTGTCCTGACATTTTTATTTTTTGACTTTATTTCAGGAATGTGCTTGCTTCCTGTTGGAAGGAAAGTGTTGGAATTGTGTAAATAATTAGCTTCTTATGTAGCATGTGCTTATGGTTTCACGAGAGTCTTGAATTTCAAGAATTCTTGTCTTGATCTCGACAAAATTCGAGACAAGATCAAGACAAGATTAAGTTTTCAAGAATTTCGGCAATAAATATAAGAAAATAAATAAAAAACGAAAGACAAGACTCCAAAATTTCTTGTCTTGATATTTCGAGGCAAGACAAGAAGTCCAATTCAAGACAAGAATTCTCGTCGTGAAGCCCTATTTGTAGGTACTAGCGAAGATTCAGAAATGTTGGCAGCTGGGAAGATTGCTGTGGTGAGCATCTTGTGTTTTTCTTATTTTGTCAAGTCAGCAGGCGGTAAAGTCGGTTTCGGCCCGGTTTTCACTATTCCTCTAGCTATCCTATGGCGGTAGATTAATGTCCATTACAATTTTACGTGACAACTGTTGTGTCTTTAATGCCCGACTGTGGCGCATAATGCGCAGCGCGCACGCACATATCGAAGGCGATTTTTCCTCGCTTCGTGGACCTCTATAGTTCTTCTTTCTCTATTACTAGCAAGCTGGAGCAGCAATCTCCCGAGATTCGCTCAAACGTTCCCCGTTCAACCACAGCAACCAGCAACGAAACGCTCTTCATAAACTCACTTCTGCTTGAAACATTATCCTCGGAAGGACCTCTCGCATCGAAGCATAAGTAGGAGAACTACTGCTCGTGCGGGTAGTAAAACTATCATTTTCTTTGTCACACGCTTTTTTTGTGTGTACGTTGTTATTTTGTTTTGTATTCATGCTGTGCCGACGAGATGAAAATTTTTACGACACTATTTTTATTTGTTTACTTTCTGTTTGCAGAGACCTAACGAGCAATAACATCACAACATTAGACGCCACTTCACTGAAGCAATACACGCATTTGGAGGAACTGTAAGTGCTAATTAGTTATTATCATTCGATTGAGTTCAGTCAGTTGAACTGCTTCAAGTTTGACTCGGGCGATGGGATTGCATGTATTGTTTGATGCTAGGAAACTTGCGCCTTTCTCGAATAAAGTTCGAAGGATCAGTCACCCCCGGCAGGATGTTGCCAGTTCGCTGCTTTCTCTATGGGGGCGCACGTTACACGACTGCCTGCTGCTTGCATATTTTGAACCGATGTGGACAAATAACGCGTGCCAGACACATTACTGCGACAAGGAATATTCGCTCCTTTATGATCCTTGTTCTTGTCTTCTCCAAGTCAGACAACTAACTTCATAACTTCAATATTTGATGTTATTTGATTCTGAATTTTGAATCTTACCTTTGCATCCTTACATTTTTTAATCTAAACCGCTCCTTCTTTTCTTATTTCTTCTTTTCCACTACCAACTTCAACAAGTATACAGGATGTAACCAAATAGGTGTAGGACCTCTCGTGGAGACTTTCCTCCGACTAATTTGTGAAGAAATTTTTAAAGAAAAAAATTTTCCATCTTTCTTCGTTGGGCTATGCGCGGTCATCAAAGTTGTAAATCTTGCAACTTCCAACAATGAAATCCGCGGATTGGGCATCAAATCGCAGAATTGCTACACGTGGCGATGTTCCTCGAACCATTTTGAACATGAAATCCCAAATCCTAATAGAAAAATGCTTCTTCTTGCGCCGTTTGGACACACAAGGGACATCAAATTTTCAATAATGTCAAGGCATTCTTGACTAAAAAGTTGATAGTTTCTTAAGCTCGCATTTCTAAGTGAAACAAGATAGAGGATTTTTGTTTAAACATTGTCCAAAATGATCTTGTAAATGTCACCATGTGTAGCATTTTCCACAATATCTTCCCAATACCCGTATTTTTTCGTTCTTAATTTCAACTTTGATGACCGCGCATAGCCAAACGAAGAACGGTGGAACATTTCTTCATTACGAATTTCTTTACAAATTGGTCCTAGGAAGGGGTCCTATGCCTATATGGTTACACCTTGTATATCAACATGCTCAATACCAATCAACGGAAAATAAGTTGGTGTTTGAATATTCTTATTCAGTTCAGGCCATATTCTTCCCATTCGCAAATGTTATCAACTGATGCCTAACAATACAATAAGGGACTATACTTATTGTCGGAATATTTGGACTCAATCTACATTTCATCCAATAGCAACATCAACGTTTCAGTGTCAACATTTTTCGCATGCAAATGTGTGTTTTGCAGCTTATTTGTGCCTCCGTTTCGCTATCTCGCTTTATCTGAGCGGAATATGAAAAGTGCCTTTCGGCTCATTTCCAAACGCAATCGAATTTCACGATGTATACTTTTGCACGAACAAATTGACCTCAAGCTCAAGAATCTTTTTCTATTCAATATTCATTGGGTTTTCCACATCACCAACTCATATTTACTTAGTCGAAATTTAACACTTGGGAGGTATTCATATTGGCAGATTTCACTTGAAAGTCTGCTTGAATAAGAATATGTTCTAGATGGTTGTGGTTATGTTATTTACATCCAGTTATACAAAAAACAAACTCATTTCCACTTACTAACGCACGTGTATGTGCCGAGCAAACAAAACAAGCCAATGCAAACAAAGTATAAAGTGGGAAATGCGCACATCCCAAATCGACGGCGTTATTTCGTTATTAGTTTTATCAACTCATTTAATTATGCGTATAATCGGATGAAAAGCTAAAGTGGCTCCTTTATAGTTGTCTGCGGGTCAATTTAATTGCAGTTTAAGCGAACTAATTGCATCTGGCTTGTTTCTGACGCTTTATCTACCACACCAAACTAAATAGAGTTCGCAGCCGCATGCAATCAAATTAGTACTTGCAGCAAGGAGTAGACAATTTCTAAAGCAAACAACAATGTGAACGCTTGTAAATTTTAAGAACTTGCACGATGAATTTAACAGCAGATCTAAGATAATTAGCTTGTTTTTCTTAAAAGCTTTAAACTTCCCAGGCTTGTTTTTCTTCTTGCATGCTAGTATTATACCACTTTTATCTTACGCACGATATTTTATAGTAAGCTTTCCAAAGTTGGAATTGTACCCTCTTAGATAGATTTTTTTTAATCGATATCGAAATCAAACTATACTTTTGGAATCCTCTTATCCTGTTAAACTTTGCACTAGATTTGGTCACTGTGTATATTAAACTACGTATATATGACGAGTGATCACTAAAGGACGATAAGAATACAAGAAAGAAAGTAATTTGAAGATAGTTCGTCATTAACTAGACAAATATCCACCCGGGTGTTATTAATGAGATGTTTTGCTCGAATGCCCAAGCAATGTTTTTATTTGTGAGTGTAGCCTGAAGCCAAAGAAGCTATTAAGGACGATGCTAGATTTTTTTTTAATATTCGAATCAAGCAAATCTATTTTTTCATCCTGCGCTTTGCGTTATAGTGTGATCGATTTAATATCCTTGCAAGTTAGTCCATTAATCTCTCGCCTCGTCTGTTGGAGATCTCCTTATAATATTCACCCTCCAAAAGCCTAAACATTTTTTTGCCTTCGGCTAAAAGTGTGGAGCAAATCTGTTTAAAATCCTGTCAACCATTTTCAGAATGCGAATGCATGCAACCAGGGAATGCAATAGTGAAACTGTAGTTTGTAGCGATGGCCCATTGTTTGCATATGCCAAGAGAAATGCGCTAGTGGAGACACATGCATGTGTTGAATAAAAATGTTGCTCTAGTTTTTTTTATTATGCGTTTTCATAAAGTCCGTTCGCGCACCAGTCTTTACTCTTTAGCTGTATATGCAAACGAACGAACAAAAGCACATCGTCGACGTAAATGACGAAAGCACACCAAAAGTTTCTGCATAGCTTGAAGTACATTTTCTGATAGAACGACAAAGACGACGTTTTATGCACGAGTTTGCCGGTCGACCCCATTTAGCTTATTTTCTATGAGATGCATATCCTACATTCCACCAATAATGATTTAATTCAACATCAACCCGTCCACGAAAGCCAAACGGATTGCGAGGATATTTTGCTTCATTGAATTAAACGATTTATTTATACACACTTGTCCAAAAATTCTGAAATGGTTAGTTCCAAATTCACAATGGTTGTTAACGTAATTAACACGTAAGAAATCAAAACTTGAAAGCTTTTTGGCTTTATGTTTTTTTACGTTTTGGGTCGCGGGGAAATTTGGCACATATACATTTTCGCATTACGTATCAAGAAAGTTTAAATAATTTTAACTGGGTTTACGTGTTCTTCTAGTGATGCGCAAAGTCGAGACAAGATCGATATCACAAATCTCGATCTTGATTACGTCGTGTGTACGTGGTGTGTACCATGAGTTCAAGCATAGTATAGAAATCGACGTGGAAATAGAAAAATTGTCTACGATAATAAGATAAAATTGTGATTAGGCCATAATTAAATCTTAAATCTATCTGTTGAAGATTTTCTTATTTTCACGCGCTAACGTTATATGTATAGGCGCCGACAAAAATTTTTGGAAGAGAACTAAGATTTTGTAAAAACATTTTAAATATCTTCAAATTTACGATTGTCCATTACAAATACTTATTGATTTTTTGAATTGCTTTTCTTATTACAATTTTTTCGTTTCTTTGAATTGAAAAAATGTGCATATTCTCATCCACATTACGAATTCGAGAACAAGATCTCGTCAAGAAATTCTTGTCTCGCCGAGATTTTTCAATTCCATCCCGATATTGATCTCGACTTCAAAAAATCATATTGATCTCGAGAAATGTCGAGATTCGAGACAAGATCAAGATTAATCATTAGTTCTTACGACTTATGTCAATTGTGGATTGACCCTTACAGGAGATCTAAGTATCATCAACACTTCGAATACTGAACAAATTGGCTAAACAACGAGTTATTTTTAAAATAGGAAGCACACGCTAATTAACATTTATCCGCCGAAAGTACTTTCTTAGTATTACGTTTCATTCAAAAATTTATAATGCAGCTACTAGATTCTGAATCTGAAGTCTGAAGCTCTTTATAGTTGAAAGCGCATTAATGTCGGTTGTACATGCAACGTGTTGAAGATTAAAAACATTAAAGTTTGTAAAATATTGCTCCTGTGAACTTTAAATGAAAGAACGTTACTTTTATCTTAGAAAGCTCCTAGTTAATTAACTGAATGTATTTTATTGTTCAATTGTTTTAGAATTCTAATCGACAACAAGCTGATTGAAATACATGCAGACGCATTTGCAAAGAACATTCACATCAAAAGATTGTAAGTACTATGAAGAATAAAGCATTGTGTGGGAGTGTGCGAACAAATAACGGAAATCAAAATCAATATGTGGTCAAATCGCGAATTCTGAGCCTCACTTTGTATGCCACATCGAATAAATGTGGTTATTCATTCATTCATAAAGATCGAACACTATGCTGTGCTGCTGAATGGAAGAATTGAATTTTTATTTGCGTGCATATCATGCTTGGTTTCCAGTGTGGTATATGGTGACAGGCATTACAAAATCTCTTGTTAAACAGGGTCGCGTGTGCAATAAATAATATTCGCTGTAATTTGTTGACTACGGGACCACAGCACCGCTTGCTGGTTCGGAATTTGTTCATCATAAATCATCGGCGTAAAATGGAAATTCATAAAAGTTAAAAAAAACGCATAATAATCTGGAATATAATTTCAAGATAACTTTTCTTTCGTATTTTTGTTTTGTATACTTACTAACTGCTAAGCAAAACAAATGAAGGGTTCGTGAAACACTTTGTTAAAGTTAAATAACCCACTTTTACGACACACCAATGAAACATACCAAGAGTGTTTTTAGTGTATTAAATGCTCTTTGAGACTAATTACAATTAATCAACTTTAGGGATGACACAATAAGGCGACGACGCTTGGGCTTGGAGATGGCTGTGTAAAGCCCTAAGAGAATGACGAGGCCCAGGCGCACGTGCGATGACGAAACACGTTTTATGATTAATAATATTTTGATGAAATTCACACTTCGTCGCATGTGTAATTTATATTCAGCCACACTAAAATTAATGAAAAATGGGTGAAATTAGGAAATTATGGGTTCATGAGGGCAATTTAGGTAATTGGCTAAACTCATCTTGGCCGTGATAGCGCCCAAGTTTGAGAATAAGACTTTACATAACGGCCAATTTGAATCGAATAACGAACGTTGAACCCATAATATCTAAAAGCATCCATAAGTTTGGCGGAGTCGGGTTCGTATTTAATATACATATAAAGTGGACGTTAGACGTTCATAAATTTCGTATGCAATTGACAAAACAATTTTACGATCGGTCGTGCATTATCACCGCGACCGCGACTAGTTTACGATCCGGCAATGCAGACATTGAAATATATGAAAACGTCAAGATTTTCCAATCCACATAAATACATACATCGAAATTCAATTTCGACTTTCCGGTATTGAGGGTCGTAACTTGTGCGAGTTTAGAGCTAACCCAATTTGAATCCACAGTTTTCAATTTTCATTTACCAAAAGCACTATAAATTCAATATTTGTGCACTTTGCACATACATACTAATAAATTGTTTTGTTTTTAGAATACTGCAAAACTGCGGACTTAGCGAAGTGCCCAAGGAAGCGTTGTCGCCATTGAAGAAGCTTCACACATTGTAAGTATCCTTTTTCTGTGGTTACGTTTTTCCAGTTCCCGTTTTCAACTTATTTTACTTATTGCGTGGTTACGACTTACGACAACAACGAAGGCGCACAAAGGAGTTAAACGTTAGCCACCAGGCTTTATATAATAGAAAATAAATTGTGTCAAGCTAAGGATCGTTACATTCGAAAATAAAAACGCCCACCAAATGTAGCTATACTTGTGAACATAACATAAGCTGCAAAAGCTTATATCTACTAAAAGCCAACAAAATACTGATAATATTCATTTGGCTATAGTCTATTTCCGAACTAGAAAGACCACTAGATGCGCATGTTGACAGTACTGTAAATTGCCCGCGAAAATTCAAATTCAAGCAAAAGAAAAGGGGGAACAATAATCGTTCTGTCATTTTTCATACAATTTAATAATTTTGTGTCCTGTAGAATTGCTTTAAAATCCACCAATCAGAGGCCTAGCAAATCCAAGAGCAACTTCGGGTCAGTCTCTGTAGTTCCGAAATAAACTGTATCCATTTTGGAATTTTGTTATGCGAATTCGCTGCTTAATGTTTCGTATTCGTAGTCCTTTGTATTATGTATGTTTAGTGTATTAAGCGCATTTATTAACTGTATCAGGAGAAATAACAAATTTATATTTTTAATGTCTTCTTCGACTTCGCGAAACTAACTATGTATAGCAAAACAACTAAAGATGAGTAGTCTTAATGGGTGGAAACAAACCATTTATTTGACTTTTAATTCATTCCATCGCCAGCCAGAATTTTTACTTCTTCATTGTATTTAATATTATTTCCACGCATACAAATTCTCTTCATATGAATATACAGTATCTGCGTGTATAGTAGAATTATGAGGGGATAAATCATGCGAATATGTATAGAATCTGCAAACCCTGCTGCTGGTTTGAAGATATAAAAGCGTTCGGATAGCGTACAATGAGATCAACCGGGTCGGTCAACAAAAACAAGAATACATCCGTTTTTCAAAATCGCATATTTTCCTTCCCATTATTTCCATTTCAATTTTTCTCAACTCTGTTGTTTTTACAGGTTGGAGACTTTCTTATTTCATTTACAGGGAACGATTTAAAAGTTTTCTTATTTTCCTTAAATTATTCTAATTGTTCTTCCAAGGCTTAATTAGCTTTAATGTCCGTGGGGGTGCTGAAATTTCATTTAGGGGCGCAATGAGATCTATACTAACTGGTATTCGACAACTTCAAACTTCAAGAATATACACGGTGTTCCTTAATGGTTGCATCAAACGATAACAAGTGATAGCAAATGCAATTCTGAAGAAAATTGGTCCTTTGGAAAAAATCCCTATCGCCAATGGTTTTTAAATTATTACAACATAAATTTAACTGTGTTCATGTTGTTAGGCACCATTAATCATGGCGTTGGAAAGTAGGCGTTTCTAAATTATCATACTTTTATTTCCATGACAACAAGGTAATAACAAGCAAATTAAACGTCAAGGTAAGAAAATGAGTTAATTATTGCAATAAATGTTCAAAATGGGAACCATCACCGCAAGTCTTTCAAATCAGTTGAATTGTTCGATAATACGGCTGTCCGCGATTAGAAAACCTTCTCTGGTATTCCCTAGAAGCTTCTCTGGCATTGCCAGTGCAAAAACCATAAACAAAAACGATGTCTGCATATTCGCGTGACAATCTTTCCATTTTGATAATTTAGCAATAATTCATGAGATGCTTTAAATTAAAACTGGAACAGACTTAAGTCACTTAATAATTATTGTTTAAAATTGTTGTCATGGAAATAAAGGTTTCAGAATTTTGAAACACCTACTTTCACACTGGTTTAAATGGCTGTTAATAACATGAAGACTACTAAATTTAAGTTGCATTATCTTGAAAACCATTGAAGATTGGATTTTCTGCAGAATTGTATTTCCTATCACCTCTAACCGTTTGAGGCAACCATTAAGGAACACCCTATCGAACTTACTTTGTGACGAAATGAAACATTTTCTTTGTAACACATGTTGAAATTTAAAAACTTTGCCCCATTGTTGTAAATTGAAAAATCTCTTGACCTGTAATATGATGCCTATGA
>JARJDT010022553.1:0-10421 GCA_030264655.1 Leptusa sp. GC000079 | reverse complement strand
CTAAAAACCCAAACTTAATTTTCACATCGTATTCTGAAACTACATTAAATTACCTATCGTTTGAGGCCGGGGTCAATCATGTGGGTGCATTATTTCCATATGAAAAACGCCTCTGAATGAGAAAATTCCATCGAAGAAAAAGTGCGGCGTCACAGAAAAACGGCCATATTTCTGAAACTAAAGACCCAAACTTAATTCTCACATCGTATTCTGAAACTACATTAAATTGCCATTGTTTGAAGCCGGTGTTAATCATGTTGGTGCATTATTTCCATATGAAAAACGCCTCTGAAAATGAAAATTCTATCGAAGAAAAAGTGCGGCTTCACAGAAACACGGCTATATCTCTGAAACTAAAATCCCAAACTTAATTTTCACATAATATTCTGACACTACATTAAATTACCTATCGTTTGAAGCTGGTGACAATCTTGTGAATGCTTTATTCATATTCTGCAATTGGATAATTTAGTTAATGAATAATTTAATTTATTGTAAATGATTAAGGCCAATGGAAGTTTGTTCTAGTTGGAATACATTTTTTTTCATTTAATACAATTGTTTAATAAATTTTATTATTTCGAAAAATGCATATATTAACGTACAGCAAAATGATTGCTTACATGACCATTTGAAAATACTATTTGTCAAGTCAATTGAAAAATGCAGCGAAAGTGTGCGGAAATGTTTTACATCAATTGTAATGATATAGCTGTGTAGTTATTAGGGGTATGTGAATGTTTAAGTAGGTAA
Source organism: Leptusa sp. GC000079 (assembly GCA_030264655.1). Lineage (NCBI taxonomy): Eukaryota > Metazoa > Arthropoda > Insecta > Coleoptera > Staphylinidae > Leptusa > Leptusa sp. GC000079. Next base: position 9,668 of record JARJDT010022553.1, on the reverse strand, counting down.
TATGGAAATATACTAACTCAGCATGTATGAGCAATTTGGTAACATGAATTAAAATGTATGAGTCCATGAGCAGTTTTCAACATAAATACATAAAAACGATACACCAGTTCCCAAAAGACTATTTAATGTTATTTACAATTTACACTTTAAGATACGCGTTAGCAACTAAATTATAGCACCCAAAATGTATTTTAAAATAACAAAGAAATTTTATAAGTAGGTAAAATTAATATTAAATGTACTTAGTTAGTTTCAATCCTCAAAGGGTAGAAATTCTAATTCTTTTTCACAAGATTCATCGTTTAATAATGAAACAGAAGGAGAATTTCCAAAATCCAAAGGTATACTTAAGACTATAAGGCACTTGCGATAATTAACTCATTAATTAGTTCATCTCTGAAAAATTTACGTATTAAAATTATTGAGAGAACGCATCAATATGAAATGAATGGCACTTGCTGCTACAGTCGTAAAATCTCCAATAATTCGCTTAATTAATACGTCACAACCGATGAGTGCTTACAGACTTGTTGTTCTTTTTGGTCACATTAAACCAACCTGCACTCTTTTCCGGATCGCGCGGCATTGAAATCGAGCGCGAAACGTCAGCTTTGCGGCCATTGCTGCGATTGCTGCCCAGCGACTCCACCGACATACTTTTCGCAGCAGCGATGCGTTTGTTCTCATCCCGATGATATCGAGTATTCTCTTTCGGCTGGCGCTCTTTCTTCTTATACAAACTCGAACTCGAACTTTTAATTTCGCCGCGTTTCAACGTTGTGGAAATGTTCTCCTTGCTGCGCGATCGCTTGTTGCCCAAAGTGGAGACATTCTGATTGGAACGACGCGTTTCGGCTGCTTTCTTCTTGAGCGTCGACGATTCCCTGCGACTAGATCCACTCCTATATTGCTCGTACTTGCCATTCTTGACGGGTTTCGGATATTGCGTGTAGTCGATATCCATTCCTTCCCGATAATGACGTGGTTTCCATGGTGCTAGCACTGAAAACGATCGACTAAGTGTCTTCACCTGGGGCTGAATGCGACTCGATCCGTTTGAGGTGAGTTCTTCGCGGGAAGCTGCGCGACGACCATTTCGCAAGTATCCTGGTCCTGGGATGTCACCAACTACAGAACAATGTCCATATAATCAAGACGTACATTTATACAATTTAACAAAAAATCATTACCTGTAGCAGCATGTAAGTAGACGACGCTACGTTGCGATTGTTGACTGCTATCGCCTTCGGTGGAGCTTTCAATGGAACTCACTTCGTTCTTCCTTCTTCTGCTCCTGTCATCTCGTTGCTTGGCAGGTTCCCGTATTCTATGCGAAGGGGAGGCTGGTGGTTTCAGACTCATTCTGGAACCTTTGATCTCGCGATCTGATTCCGAATGAATGTTGAGCATCGATTTATGCGGTTTGTGTGATTCTTCAGAGATGTTGTGCAGATCTCGTGTCGATTGACTACGCAAGCGGCTGGTTAGTCCTGTGCGTGATGTTTTTAGTGCTGATTTATGCGGTACGCTATCGGTCGATTCTTGGTCGGTGTCTCCAAAAAAACGGAGACTTTTCGTTGGTTTCGTTATTTCGTCTTCGGTGCTGGTCAAATTGCCTTCTTTATCAACCTTATAAAAAAAACAACAATTCGAAATTAATATACAATTTGTAATAGTTTACAATTGCAGTTTTACTTTTTTCGTCTTTTTGCGGGACAGTCTGTCGAGGGATTTGAACCAGCTTCCGTGCGTTTCAGATTTTCGATTCGAATCCCGCGTGGGTGACGAGTTCGGCGACGATTTGCGTCTTCTATAGTCATACGCCTGCGGAGGAAGAAACAAAACACGGTTTTAATATCCCCTAATAAGCAAAAAAGCCTCATGGGCTCTTGATATCATAAACTGTCGGTGGGCAAAAAAGGTGAGAGGAGTCTGCGAAAATTGCGCGCTGTTACATTTACGACACATAGCCAGACAACGTACTCATCTCAAGGAGCAACAATGACGTAGTGAATGAATGAAAGAGGTTCATTTTGCCTGGCGGCAAGAAGGCGCCTATAGAATGAAAATAAAAGAATGCCCGACGAGCAACTCTTCTCGTGGTAGGTACGGGAGGCAGCAGCAACAACGAGGTGGTATATGAAAAAGATTATTACCGATTGCCGCGTCAACCTGACCATGAAACTAGAAGGAGCTAGCCTCTTCACGCTATAATTATATGCTTATTCATACTTCTCTTCATCTCCGATGCACCATCAGCGTGCTGATAGGCGTCAAAGTAAATGTGGCATAAGGAAAAAATGAACGATTCGCATAAGCCGGCATAGATTTGACTAATAAATCATCATTTAATATATTTATAAAGCTACTATTGACGCAAATTTCAGCCTAATTTACGCACCAAATGATAATGCACGCATCAACGTCAAGCGATATTATGTATTTCAAGGTGATGCACATCGAACAACCACCTGTTAAATTAAATTACTATGCACTTTCGATTTTAGCGTCGCCTTTAGTGTTAATATACGATATGAAACCGAAAGGTTACTTGCTACATTAAGCATCGATATCTCCGACTCGCCAACACTTTCAATAATGCGCAAAAGTGTAAAAAACGCGCATATAATACGCTCATTATAAAAATCGACTTCCCGGTTTTATACAGAGTGTTTGGGATAATAATTTGTCGTTATCCTTGCGAGTAATCTGCGTTTGTTAATAAAGTTTGAATAGATTGCGCTTGCTTAGTTTGTGCTCCAATTGGAAGAAGCAGCAAAGTAGGCTTAGACATTGAGTGCGGGCAGATGAAACGCGGTGGTATAATGAGCGTACAGGGTGATATTTATGAAGTAGATATGTGCGGCATTCGCCGATATCAGATGTGACCGAAGCGAGTGACCGGCCGGCCTTCAAGGGCCTTGTGGCCAGTTCACACACGCACGCTCTCCACATGTGGAGGTGAACATGCATGCGCAAGATGCCGATGCACAAATACTAATCAGCAATAATACGAATTCAATGTTAGCGTTTATTTATTAACGCAATTAGTGTCCAATGGTGTTCGATATTGCATAATAGTTTATTAATCCGAAAGGACAATGCGCCGCATGCGAGCTTAAGATTGCGCCGCTGAGGACGAAGCGAAGGCGCAAATAATTTCAATTGTATTCGCTTAATAGAGAAAGACTTTGCTGCTTAATAATGTTGTAAATGTTTTTATAGATCCTGCAAGGAGCGTTGGCAATTTATACGCAAGAAACATAAGTAAGCAACAAGGAGTAAAAAATATCGCGCGCAGTTTCTTTGTATATGTATAGATATTCTTCATTAATGATTAATATAGAACCGACGTGCTCAGCAGGACTTCAAAATAGATGAGCACCTGGGAATTATAAATCCTCTCTTTATCTTTGTTCGCATTCGCTTCTTGTACGCATGCTGGCTGTGCTGAACACACGCTCGCTAAACTAATCACATTATGCCCACTAAGATCACATGCATGAATCAATGAAAGTTGCTGCAGAGCACGCTTGTTTGCCAACTTGTTTGTTTTATTTTCGAGGATGCGCGCGCGATTCGTGCGTTGATTGATTATTATGTTCGTCTTAAGACAATAAAGTCTTTAAAGTTTTGCCGCGACGTAAAACGAAACTGATAGTTGCAATCAATAGAGGAGTACTCCCTGTACATCGCGCATAAAACGCGAAAGAAATTACGCAAAAAATCGCAAATATTTCGCTATTGCCGCGGAAAATACCCTTCTTCTAAATGAATGAAAAGAATCTGTGATTTGAAAGACTCGCGGGCATCTTGAAGAATTAAAAAAGAAACATGTCCACATGTCTCATGCGTATGTGAACATATGTACGTGACACGTCATCAATGTACGTGAATTTCTGCACTCTGTACTTATGAATAATCTTGAGGAAAACGAGATGAAATTAGTTAAGGACGACCTTCTGGAGTGCTTAACGTTTGTTTGTTCTTCGTGTTAACAACATTGAAACACATATGTCAATAGAGTTCTTTATTTGTACAAAGTAAATAAAACGTTAATGTAAATGTAAAAACTAACCGATTGGTATTAAAGACTAATCGGCAGTTATCCCTGGGACATAAACAGCAGGACCTTGGGATTCTTGCGAGAATTCAACAAGAACACATAGTTGAGCAAAGAGCAATAAAGTACGGTTTGCATCTAGCTAAGTATTGCGCGTCTGTCTATGCGAAAGGAAGCTATTTTATCACGGCCGGCTTCTTCGGCGACCACAAGCACCATTAACGAATACGCTTTAAAAACGAAAACAAAACGATCCATTCGTGAGAAATTTAATTATTGCAACGATGTCGATAGACAAACCTAGCAACGACAAAAATCACAAAGCGCATCTAATAAAAGTAAAGGAAACGAAGAGGCTTAGAATGTAATTTCAAACGAATCAATTGATATAAAATTAAGTTCTGCAAATCGAATGAAGAAACCAAAGAGCAATTAAAATTATAATATAAATTGATTAAAGGCGTTTAATGAATATTCATGCGAGCACTTATATAGTTTTGACGATGATATTCCTTCTTCCTCTCGGCGGAATTACTTTTATTTCGCCAACTAGCCAACTCGACATGACTAAGTTAGTTATAAACATAAAGTAATCGAGCTTTGCATGCATCTCTTGATAGGCAATGATAGCCTTGCATGTGTGCGGTCGCCAGAACGACTTATAGGGTTGCAAACTGTTCATAATTGGTTTTAATTAAACAACTTTAATTGATATCGAGAATTGATACCGCGCTGATTTGCCGTTTCTATGTACTTATTACTAGTTTTATTAAGTCGCAGGGTGGGACTGCTCTCTGACATGAAGAAAATTAAAGCAAAAGCAGATTTTCTATTAGCATAACTAACTTTCCGCCATAAAATCGCATCGTTTCGAGCAAACGTCTTAATTTTTCGCGTCGCTATTGAGTAATTTTCACTAAACAATGTTTGACTAAGTAAATGTTGCAAAGAAAGAGTTTATTTGTAAAACGTGAGCGGTTAATAGGACTAATACAATACTTGTCAGCCGGTAGCGAAATGCAATTTGCGAAATTATCGGCAGTCTGCACTGAAGATTATGCCCGTTAGTTGTTGCTCTATACATAACTAAGTTCATTTTGCTCGGATGCTTGTTTCTCGTGTGCAACATATGCTGCTGGGCTCTTTTGCTTTTGCTTATATGATGTAAGAAAGTTCGCTCAAACCTGCGGTGTTTGAAACGTGCCCCAAATGATCCACACTACATGCAAGAACTAAACTAGATCGAATTATATAATGTCAAATTATGTGCACGATATTTTAACTCCTTTCATTAATGCATTAATTACTTGCTATCTAAATCTAGCTAAACGAACAATTTTCTATTGCTCAATGCTCATCTTTCATCTTGGGTAACACTTTACTTGTAAACTTCAGTTTGTCAAAAGGACAAAAAGCTTTCTTCTATTTTTCATTATTGTAAATGAAAATATTTATGCATTTTATTGTTACATACACTTCTTTTAACTGTTTAGTATGTAATTTATACCATGATGGGCAATGTATTTTTGTTGATTGAAATTTATTGCTTGTAGATTTTCTAATAGATATTTATTATAATCTCCGAGCACTTAATGTTGTTCTTCTTATAGTGAATTTTTACATAAATGGCTTTCGGATTGGGAAGAAGCATCACCGAAGGCCTTTCGGACTTTAATCCTAATTGATTTAAATGCTACATAATGTAGCGAACGTAATTTATATTAGTTACTATCTGGAGTAATAAATTATTTCATTTAATGACACCAAAAGAATAACTTAACTCATTCTGAGTATTTCTATTAATTGATCGAGCTCAAGTCAAAATCAAAAGGGAATTCGATTCTTGTATATAATATATGATGAATAGAAATGTGAGTGCATCGCAGGTAAAGATGAAAAAGTAAAAAACATCTCTGGTAAATAATGTTATTAAGTACACTTAAAAGAGTGCATCGAACAAAAATGGGCATGTATGATGTGTAGGCACTAAATAGCCATAACATCAAATAATGTCGTGTAATGATAAGACGGTACATTGTTTTTAATGAACGTCATGCATATAATCGTTGAGGCATTTGAAATTTATTTGCATTCGCGTTCGTTATTATTACCATTATGTGCGCGCGGCGAAGAGGAAAAAATGCCCCAACATCAAAGAACGTGTTTTATATACGAAATAAATGCAAGCGGCTGAAACGAATGTGGGTACATGTTATCCGATGTTGAAATCGTGTTTCGCAGTTTTCGAGATTCATAAACACAATTAGTGGCAGTTAAAGAATTTTTACGCATTTAAGAAAACATTTTCAAACGACCCATCCGTGGAGAATTTTCCCGTTTGCCCCCACTCGACCGTATAAAAATAAAGCATAATCGCATCGCATCACTGATGCGTTTGCAGACGCGGACGCATCAATGTTTGCGTAAATCGTTTACAAATCGCACACGGCACTAACTACAATCATCAATAAGAGCCATTCGAGTGAAACAAAATGCCGACGAAAATGAGCCACAATGCAATAATGCGCCAAATCGGAATCGTGAACTGATCTTATTAATTATTCAAGAAAACTACGACTAATGCAAAGCTACTATTAATTTTCAATCTAATTACGTTTAGAGTTATTTTAATTGGGCACGTTATGGCTATAATTATTCGAAACTGATTTGTTATATTGACTATAAAGTTTCAATCACGCCTTTTGCGACCAGTTCAAGGTTGCAATCAGATGTAGTTTCCTCAGATTCATTCCTTTTCCATCGTGTGCAATTCACGTTTTGCGGCAATGCTCAACCGACAAACGCCACTATTCTGCACTACTCGTAAACTAGCTAACAACTGAAACAGGCCCGCTGTTTCTTCTCAAACTATTAGAATCTCTATCAGCGCTACTGAAAGTGAATATTTTCATCAATTTAAATGCTGCACTGTAACAATTGCCATTTACAACTTGCCGTAAAACGCCGCATTTGCCTTTATTAATTAAAATGCATTTCCCCGCTTCCCATTGTTAAAACAATAAAGCAACGATAAAACAAATCTTCATCTCATGTGATGTGTGCGGCTGAGATGATGCATTCTTATTAATTCTTATGTTATTGTCGGTAGAACTAACAATTTCATTCCAGATTCGAGCATGGGGAAGTTAATGATGATATGACTTGAATTATAATTGCAATATTTTACAAGATTATCTTAATTTTCATTGCTATGAGAAAAAACTTATAAATGACGGAATTATATAATAGGATATTAAAGATCTTTAGTCGGTATAAAATTCTATAAGCGAACGGAATTTATTACGTAAATCTTTTCAAACTTGAAACAGGTCTTTTACTTATAACGACCATAAAAGCAGTTGCAAATGCACTCAAGTGAACTTGGACAATTTCAACATTCAAATCACAGACTAATTTTCGCAATTTTTGGCAAATTGAAGACGTTATAAATAGCATTTAGAGAATAAACAGTCATTCTTGTAGAAATTGCATAGGTTTATTGTGTATAGCGCGTGTGTGTTCCAAACAATAATCAACGATAATAAAACTGATTGAAATCTCCTTTATTTTTCAATGTACGCCTGTCATTTTGGTTGTGTTGTGCGAGCACAGCAACATTTAGCATAATTAGTCAGGCTGGTTCGCATAATAAATAAATCGCGAATGCGTCCAACATGCACATTAGTCATTTATCTCGTGGCCAAGTCGAGCAGCGTTGTGTCGTTTGCACCATTGCAACGATCAATTAAAAATATTAGCATTCGTTCGTGCGCGACTTCGCCGAATGTATTGCCTTGCATTGAGGATGCTGAATAGCGAGCCACACACATACTTATCATGAACCCATAATAGAGCCTAACATATGTTATGATTTAGCTCAAAAAGGCGATATACGCAGGGCATTACATAAATTGATTTAAGTCGTTTTTAATGGAGGTGCCATTTGTACTTCTCATTGAAACTCAACAAAAAATGTCCATAGTTAAATTAATTTAAAATTTCTAATAATGTATTCTCAGCATTTATCTATTGGTATTTTTTCTAAGAACTTTTCCAAGAATACGTAAATAGATGTCCACTGTTAAGTTGAAGATATTAGCATTAGATTACGAAAAGTTATTATCGAATTGTATCTGGCAAGTCATTAATTTGCACCAAGCTGATTCACGCCCGATTGCGCGCTTTATTTCTGCGAAAGTGAAATTTTCCACAATTTTTCTCTACTTTCAGTTTTATACAGGGTGTTTTAAGAACACTCTGTACATATATCCAGAAACAATAATTTATTATAATGTTGATAAACTATTTGAATTCCCGCAAATAAAATGTGCATCGAAAGCGCACGTAGAATTTTCAGGGTGAACCAAAGCAAGTAGTAAAGTGCAAATGCTTGTACATTATTATGTGGGTGTCTGAAATTAATTAATTGACCGAGGTGGCGAGCCCAGTCGCCGACACCACGTTCAATGGTCCTTCAATGTCCGGCGCATAGCAATGCTGAATGTTGGTTTATTGCGGGTGACTGGTTGTTCAGGATGGATGGAGTTTTCTCATCCTCGACTCGCTGTAAGTGCACATATTTCATGGTATTGAAGAAGGCGATGAGTCAGCGTTGGTGCTGGCAACGCCAACAAGATTCTCAGCGAGAACCGCGAACGCAACGCAGCGAGTTGCGACGAGGAGCAGCATTGCGCTCGCAATGACCGACTTGCGGACCTGCTCGACCATATAAGGTGCTCCAGACCTAGGCCATATTCAATGACGCAATCATTCTTTTACACGCAGAAAGAGAGAGCCTACTTCTCTTACTTTCACTATCCGCTCAGCTATTTTGATTGTCTCTAACATCTAACGCGCTTTCGACGCAATATGGGAGACTGTAATGCGCGACTAAACGAGCATTTTAAGTGCATGTGCATCTAATGGTCGCCGATTTGTTATTATCGATCGCTTCTTCCTGGAACGGTATAATTGGACGGAATTTTTGATAAATTGCGCTTGGTTGAGATCGCCTAACAATTTTCTCTTTCGTTTGATGTGTGCTGATGTTCATTGTTGCAACAATACATGAGAAACAAACGCATGTAACGTTTGAACATGTAGTAAAATTATTGTCCATACTCAAAGTGCGATTGGAAAATTGGATTATTTTGTATTTATTATCATTTTTAATTCGCTTCGCCAGGCTGAAAATGTCAACTTTCCGCACTAGAGTCACAATTGTATACTCGTTAATAAAAAAAGTCGAGTATGAGAAATTATGAAAGAGAAGTGGAGGAAACCGATTACTCAAAACTTAATGCGCAGCGATGCGTTATTGTAACAATTTATTTATTTTCAGTTATAATTTATAATAAAATTTGTGTTTACTTTGTTAAAATAATCAAAGTGAACAACAACAAACGATTTAACGAAATAATGATTTTATTAGGATTTTATTTCTAAATTTATTTGTTTTAATTGTTTAGTAAAACACATGGGTAAAACATTATTCTTGAGTATAAATTTAAGTTCTGTTTATCTGCAAGTTTAATCTGACGAAAACCGCGCCATAAATTAACATAAAACACTTTTGCTTTTCTGTTTTGAACATGCCCCGAATTTA
>JARJDT010022533.1:0-23414 GCA_030264655.1 Leptusa sp. GC000079 | reverse complement strand
TTCAAAATAACGATGTTGTCGACACGATGAAAAATGCAAAAAAAATCACATTGAAAGTGATTAATATCACATCTAATTGAATACGAGCTAAAAACATAATACAATTTTCATGTTAGCACTTAGCACTCTGCTGAATTAATTACCGGGGACAATATTAATTACAGTCTTTTGTTTTGAGTGATATCGGGTGACCAACTAAACGTCTTTATGGCTATAGTTAGTTGCAAATGTTTTTATTATTGCTCAATTTGCAATATCTACAACTAAGCCTAGACGTCTAAGCCAGAAAGTTATTACATTTATAGATTAACACAAGAACTCAATTACATATTTAGCTGCATATAAAATTTTATACGCAAACAGAACGCATGATGCGCGAAACTTGGCAAATTTACTCTTTAGCTTAAACTTCTTTAATCCGCTCTCATGAAAGTTAGCCCAGCAAATTTACACTTGCAAGCTTGAGTACACTTTACTGCTTCTGATCTCCAGCTTCAGTCATACAGGCACCTGCTTAAAAGTTTTACCGCATTCACCAATTAATAGTTGCAAACTAACGAAGCGCACGTTTTCGAAACAAATAAACAAACATTCATTCAAGTTACTAATTTCCGTAATTATCACTCCGTATGCATCCAGTCGCGAATCATGTACCAATAGCTACATTTTACTTGAAAATTTGAAAAACAAATATTGATCAGTTTTCCCTGTTTGCATTTCTAGCAGCAAATTTGATATTTTCAATTTTCCATAGAAATTTGATTGTTCGATAACATTGCATCTAAAAATAGGGGTCTATAAATATTTGCAGTTGCTGTTCATTTCAAACAACATTGCAGCATTTGCATTTGATGATTCGATGCATATGAAATGCATTTATTAATGTATCCACAAAACCGCAATGCAAAGTGTTCGATTATTTTATTAGACGGCTCCATACGGTTTGCTTAAGTGCTTTCAAAATAAGCCGATTTGATTTATTACACGTTTATATGACCGTTCAAGAACCAAAACGAATAAAATGCTGCATTGTGATAGGTAGGTTTTTTAATTAAATGTTTGCAATTAGTTAATTAACTTCATTGTTTTTATTACAATGCAATGCAGTGCACAAACTTTTGTTGTAAATTGCAAGGTCGTGAGAAGTTCTTTTCTTCTTTTTTGTATCTGCATGGGCACCAATTATAATAATAATAATAATTTTTATTATTTATCGGGGGGGGGATGCCCCCCCCCGAATGGCCATCGACTGCTCGTCTTTCAGCCCACCAATTATAAATATTTGTGATTTAATTTACTTGAAATATGCGAAACCAGGTTATAAGAATTAGTATATTTCCGTCTAAAATTCTTGCGTAATTTGCTTTCTACTGGCGAGATACAATTAACTTAATATGCTAAAGCATGTTATTATTTACTGATTAATTTGATTGATTGCAGATTTGGCAGTTATTAGTATGTAGAATTAAAATCAGGACAATTTTCAATTTTATTACAAAGCATAAATATTTAATTTAATAATAATCTCTGTTTTAATAATGTGCGTATGAAGCTGAATAAAGTAGTAAAATGTGGCATAAATATTTATGACATATTTAATGCGTTCTAATAGTAAAAACATTCATATTGCACAATGATTTTTCCAGCCATAACAATTTAACCACTGCGCAATCTATTCAAAATCGAAATGATAAAAAATATTATTTGATGGGTTTTATTAATCGTGGACTTGATTTTGGCTTCGAATCGCAATATTTTTCGTTTGTGAATATTACGAGTTGTTCACACGCGAATTCAAAGTTTATCTCTGTGAGGAGAAAGTGGACGCACGCCGCCTTTTATAATAACTGAAGATGTCCTATATGGATACTGTCCGTTTAATTTAATTCGTATATGGTCGTTGTGTTTTTTATCAATTCTCTCATTCCGATTGCTACCGGCTACAATGTGGTAATATCGAATTAATCGAATATGAGAATCAGAAATATCGGTTCTCATTCTTGTTGAATGTCAGAAAGTAAAAATTGATGTTTATTGTCTGGCACGCACTTATAATCTCTACGCATAATCATAATTTCTTAAATTATTCAATTTTATTGTGGAAGAGTAGAGCAGTTTATCTATTAAATTTGAATATTTTCTTTTTTACAATTTCTATATTCACATACGACGCATGATAATCTGTTTTGTGATATTATTGACATTTGATTTTGCATATTTGATTTGATGATGGTTTATTCAAGTCTGTGTCTGATAATAAAATAAATTGCTAGACGCACCCACGCACGATTTCCGTACTTTGTCAACATGATTAATGGTGTCCATGATATTTTTCTTCTTGTTGCAATTTGTTTGATTATTCAGCAATTTATCCCAAATTTATCTGCGCTTTAAACAAACTTTAGCACATGAACTGAAGGATTATTGATTCGCATTAAGCGATTCTGTGCCACCACGAACACATTGTTGTGATTAGATTTGCGCTTGGATCCATCAGACATCATTTTGTTACATGTGTTTAAATAATGCTTTTAAGATGCAGCCATTATGCAATATCAATTTTTTAAATTTTCTTACGCGCGCTCCTCACCTCACACATGAGCAAGATTATACAAATTGAAATTGTGTATAGAAAAGAGAAAGGATTTTCGGCTAATTATCATTAGACAAAGCGCGCACATCATACAAGCTGAATCTTATAACTTCTTATGTTAAACACTTTGCATTTTTTGGCTATGTAAGTAATCTCCCTTCACGATTGAGATATTTGAAAATTAGTTGGTCATGAATGTTAAAACGCGGGAAATTTAAATATGATTATGTCATGCTGACGTACAAAGGCTCAGTTGCCATGTGTATTTCGAATGTATGATATAGTTTCAATCAACTATTCAAGTAATTAATTAACTTGTACGTATAATATTTACATTTTGAAAGTTATTGGTTTAATCAATTTAATCAATTAATTGAAGTGATTATTTTCAACTTTATTGATAAATCTTGTGTAAATCTGGCAACACTTCCAACATTGTCTCAGTCTATGTATATTTGTCATAATCTGAAAATATTCTATGTAACTGACATTGGGTTATTTCAAGTTTTATACAAGGAAAATCGTGAACGGAGTTTACAAATTACAAATTATTATGCGTTCACTTATTGACCAACATTGTAAAGTGTAATCGATATCGATTACTATTATTGGGCATCTTGTTCTTTAATACTTTTTGTTATGTTACGTAGCGAATTATGTTCTCGTATTTTATTATACATATTATATCATTTACGAAGATGATAGTTTATAAGCTGAAAAAAATAGGTCGGGTTTCTGCTTAAAGGGAAAACCGCAAGAACTTGTTCGTTTTAAAAATCATTTAATACGTCGTGGCGTGAAACATGAACACGACCAAAAGATGTTGATGAATTATTGGGAGAAAGTCCGATAATATAAGAAGAAAAGAAATAATATAATGAAGCTTCTCAACCTTCAGCACTTTAGTATAACGTGACATTTCGAAAAATTCTGGTGTTAAAAGAAGTAAAGTGAAAATGAAAACGAAACGGAAATTGAAACCACATCATACCTTTTAGTGTCTGAAACAAACGTTTGCTTTTATTTCCTGTAACCTGTAACCATTGCCGATAACAATAAAGTCAAGACACACGCTAACTATAAACTATCAAATTTATTGTTATTGCCATTATAGAAAATTCATGATGCTAATATTGTTTTCTTTTCTTCGAAATTCTCATTGCGTAAATTAAATTAGTCACTGACGACGTTTAGCAATGCGTTGATATTGGCCATTTAACTTTCTTCTGTTATTTTCTATGCCATTGGCAACATAAATTTTATAAACATCGAAAAAGAAAATGTCAACTTGTAGGTGTAGTGTAAGTGCTTTTATAATTTAAATTCATAGCCTCATCAGCGACTCTCGGAATATTTTTTTTAAAGAAGAGTAACTTTGTTTTTATGACTTCATCAAATTTGTGAACACACATATAGATTATAATTTATAATTTCAATCTGCGTGATGAAAACTAGTAGTTTATAGCTTTACACGATAATTACGCCGTTAGGTAATAACATATAATCTTCATAACGAAATGAATCAGGTCGTCTTTTATTTGTGGCGTGCGTAACCTTTAATAACACTCTTACTTATTAATACAGTCTTGCAAAGTTAAAGCTATTGAACACATTTTGCTTTGGTAGTTTGGTCTGCAACATGCTGTGTAATTGCTCACATACATTGACAAATTATTCTTGTTCATCAAAGCTTGCAAAGCAAAGCCACATAATAAATTGCTTGTTGTTAAAAAGCATCGAAAATAAAATGCAAGAAACACAAACAAGCGGCAAGCACTAAGGTAGCAACAACATTTCATCCTGCCATTCATTTCATTTAGTTCTGTTAATTATTTGACATTCGTTCACAAGAACATCGCGACGGCCATAAATGGTCAAATGAAAACCGAAAGTGAAACAAGAGTTGAGCGCATCAAACAGTTTAAATTTTAGTCTTTTAATGATGCGATGAACTAACCTTATGACATCATTTGCATTTACAGTTTATTTCGTTAATTTAAAGACTTGCTTAATTTTGATTTCATTGAATAAATAACCAGGGCTGGTTTACTGATGAATCCAACTTAGGCGATCGCCTAGAGCGCTAAAAAATATAGTCTTATGAGGACATTTATTTATTGAAAACAATTTATTTCATTAGTAAAAATCATTTGAGAATGTTTTTTTTATAAATGCAGACGATTATTTTTTTTATGTTTCTTTGACAAATTTAGACTTCTTTGATTTGAGTTCTGACGGAATTCGATAAAATAAAATATTGATTTAAGAAGAGCTTGAAAATATGAAAATTTAGTGACTTATATTTTCACAGTCAACTGGTTTTAATTATTGTTAATCTTGCGAATTATTTATAAAGGAAAAAAGCGTAGTAGCGTTTTAGCAGTATAAACCGGCCTTATAAAACCAACCAAATATTTTATTGAATTTGACTGTGTATTTTATTCAATTTTATAAACATGTGTGAGTTGTCCCAGCAGCACTCTTGCAAGAAAGTGTGTGGTCTAATAATAAATTTCCCTGTAAGCTATAAACTTGCATGAATGCATTACTAAGTGGACTTTGATATGGATATGAGTCCATATGTAATCAATCCAATTAATCACCCAGACGACGTCGACGTCCCAACAGAACCAGAAGGCTTTTCCGAGTGTTTTCTACTCTGCTTTCGGCTTTGGGTTCGACTAATCCGCCGCATAGTGACTATAAATAATTCCCATTTAATGGAAAGTTATTTGTGGTTATTCAAGCTCTCAGATAATATAATATAATGCACATGAACATGATGCGATGTGGACTAGTTAGATATGCATAAGTGCTCAACTCTGAAAAGCAAGGCAGGAAGGAACTAGGGAAGTGGAAAATGTTGGGAAGAATTAATTTTGTTACAGGCAAGACTCAAAAGCTTAATATAACTTTTAATTAAATTACTCAAGCTTTAGTTACATTGTATGAAAGAAGAAATTTTAAAATTCAGTTTGATTAAAACGCATTCGTGCCTGGTCAAGAAAAATAATTAATTTCTTGTTACAAGACTGACACAAGAATGGAGACAATGAAATAATGAATACAAAATATTGTTTTAAATGTTAACCACCGACTGTCTTTGCTTTGTTGCCAACGTATTGCATTTCTTTGATTCTTTTCATTGAATGCAAAGCGCAATTAAGTTCAAAAGATGCGATGATGGTTCATTGATATTTAAGAACAAGAAATCGCATTGAATTGCTTTTCTTACGTGTCTTGTGTCTTGCTTACAACCACAATGATTTGTAAATTGTCAAGTTATTCTTTAAAACTTTTATTATACGGGGTGTTATATGCTGTATTTTTGTAAAGAGTTGAAAGCATCCTTATCTTGTGTACTTTATATGCGGATGGCGTAACGGTTATGAACCAGTTGTGTCAAATACATGAAATTTACCTCATATTTTAATTCACTGTCATGCACTTATCTTTTTATCTTGCAAGTTTCTTGAACTTCAGCTTTTCCTTGGTAAACAGTAAACAGGAAAGTAAACAACTATCAAAGTCCTTGGTCTTTCACGTACCTATCAACCTATCTATTCCCTTTCTTGTTTTCCTGGAACCGCAGGAAACGAGAGGGAACGCCGAGGCTGATCTAATTTCAACTCAACAATAAAGTATTTGTGGTTCAAAGTAAATGGGAAATTTATAATTTATTACTCATTGCAATTTATGTTATTATAGAGTGGTGTTATATTGCTTAGTTTAAAATGTAAAATGAAATAAGTTTAGACATATTTTATCACGATTACTCAAACACAATAGGCAGATGATTGCTAATTTGCTGAGAGTTCATGCTGATGGACAATTTGCCAGTAATTTCGAAATTAGTCACATCATCATTTCAACCATTTGATTATTACGTTTATCGATTTTCATTAAATTTTAATATGCATTGTTCCATGATTTTATAACTTAATAGAAAGCATTCCTTGTCACGATGAACGATGCGAGATTTAATTGATCTAATGGAAAAAGGTTCTTCAATTCGTGACTTACGTGTCGTCTGAGTTATTATAAATTGTATTTTTGATTTATTATACTGGCAGTTATAGAAAATGAATTGGCAATATTTATGATGCATTCATGAGTATTCTATGACCATGTAGCCTAACTCTAAAACATCAAACGTAATTCTTGTCACTTTGCATAAACAAGTTAATTTTGTAATGTTGCTTGATGACACCAAGGCGAAGTGCAATTATAATTTTATTTTTAATTATTTAATTTATTTGGCATTTTTAGTAGAATTTATACTTATATTTATTATAGGTACGCTTGTTATCTCCATGAGTTATCTTAAAATGTAAGTTTAGGTGAAAGTGCGAATGCAATTTTAACTATGTTTAATATTTAATGAAATTTGACAAATTTAAAATTTAGCTTGTGAGTAAATGTTAAAATTGATTTTTAGTAAAATTCCTAAACACATTTTCGAAGTTTAATGAGGTTTTAACTTCGCTTCATCTCTCTGCCTTCTTTTCCCGTTGGTCTAGGAAAGCTGTACAAATACGATTAGCATTTTCTCCACTTTGCCAATATTGATTTTTTGCATTTGATTAATACACATTTATTTTTTTGCAATGAACACAAATAATTCTTCTATTGGATACGTGTGTGCTTAACCCACTTTCCATCGGTAGCTAAATATTTGGAATTTTTAACGCATATTTGAACGCAGCTGATCAAATCAATGAAATATTGATAAAAGTCAGGCATTAGTTAAAGTTAGAAGATACTAATGATTATGTAGTTAAGGTTTTAAAGACAATATTGGAAGTTGCAATACGATATAGTCGATTGTATTTATGTAGGTACTTTCTCAATTTCTCTCCACCTGTACCTGTACGAACGGCATAAAGTTTGCCCATGTCGGATGTGATTATTCCGAAGCATTTCGCGATCGCGACCTTAATGGAACGACTACGGACTATGTTCAACTTTGACATCGGCGTTTGTGTGCATTTTTACAAATTTTAATGAATTTGCATTTCGTTACGTCTATCTTACCATCACCATACAAAGTACTATCGTTGTATTATTGGTTAGGAAGTGCATTTGATTGCGTCAGCGCCAGTGGTTGAAGTTTTATCACTTGGTATAAATGTTGATAAAACTCCCATGCAACCGGTCGTACTTTCTCCAACAACTGTGATGATCCTGCCGCTTCTTCACCATCGCATCAGCCGCATTGCCGACATCAGCTTCTTTATTACCATTAATGTTTTCAACTTCTTTTCATCTGGTCTGGATGTATTTCATATTTCATGCGCGTACCTTTTGAGGATTCTTTATTTTTAAAGAAAATAAATCACCGCCTGGCAAACTTGTAACTATACGTGTGGCTTATTAGCATTGTACCAACTGAAGGAGAAAATTACATCAAGTCTGAGTTAATGAACCGATGGCGGACTTGAATAGTGCATAAATTAATTTTCGAGTGTGTGCACATCCTGAAAAACCGCAACCGCGAAGAACAAGTGCCCACCGCTTGACTTGACATTTCTGGCGTCAAGCGGCTTTGATCAGTCTTGTCGGTTCGTTTTCAGTAAAGTACCTTCGCCCGGTCCAACCACTTTCTCTAAATAAAAATTACCAAACGTATCCAATGTTGATTTACTTCATTTCATTGAAGAAAACAACATCTTGAATATCGCATATGACAAGCGATTTCAACAGACTTAACTTAATGAATGCCGCACGCAACTCGCATGGCAAAGGTGACAAAATTGATGAATAATTGTCCATTGCGTTAAATTATGTTAATTATATTATTTTTTGCGTTAGCGTTTTGTTCTATGCAATATGTATTAAGTTTTAATTTTTGTAATTCTTTGGAGATATTATGATTGATGGTTCTTGCAACGTAAGAGTGTACTTTACATAACGCGTAAATGAACACATAATAAATTTAATAACATACAGCACGGCAGTTTTGTGTGCAGGTTTGAGATGAAATCACGAATTAACTTGCACCTAGTAATTGTGATTTGTGCCCATTGGTTATTGTGTCTTGTCTTGTGTGCTTGAATGCAACTCAAAATGATTTTTGTCTCGTGCTTTTTGAAGTTGATTGTGTCGTTGGTATTTGCTCATCATTTCCATTTCATCAATTAGCAATTATGCACGTACAGTCCTGCAATCTACAATCTATTTAATTACATTTTATCGTACAAATCTTCAAGTTTCAAGCAAATTTTGATTATTAATTATAATCCTACTATGTAAATATTTCTTGATCCGATGGAAATTATTGAATTTCTCATGCATCTGTATATCTATTAATCTTTATTAGTCCATGATCATTGAAGAATACAAACAGAATGCAACCGTATGACATTTATTATTGTTGAGCCTTATTTAAAGTTTAATTACCTGATAGGGATTGTTTTTCTACGTAAAGTTTGGCTTCTAACTTTGATTTATTGCACGTTTGTATGCAAATTCTAACTATCTAATACAATTATTATTCATAGAAATTGTCTTGTGATTTATTCGATATTGAGATGAATTAAACGTGAAATTACCTGTAACTAATAGAACACATAATATTGCTTATTAACATAATTATATTAAAGATGTCTTGTAATTGCAGATTGTCTGCGATGCTAAACTAATTGGTTTTGCTTGTTTTGCAAAATGAGAAATTCAAATTGTGTTTTCATTATCGGAAAGCAATAAAATCTTCAAATTGACAAGAAATTACTTGTATTTGTATCTTAATGAATATTAAAGGAACAATTAAAGCTTGAAGAATCCCAACCGGTTTTATTTTTAGATTTTAAAGTCTTCTATAAACTAATAGAAAAGTTGAAGATTTAACATTAACATTAACATCAACAATCAGCAACAGTGTCAAGTTACATCTAACGATCTAACAACTCCTGATTAAAAATATGATTATGATCAATAAATCTCATTATGTTAGGACATTGAATTGAATATGTAAATTCTTAGTGGCGATCAATCATACATTTGTTATTAATTTGGTCCTTGAATTTGATTGGTTGATTTTTCTAAGTTGCAAATGTCTTCATTTTCGTACTATTTTCGTAACTTGAAACGAGTTCCAAGTTCGTTATTTACTGCGGTTCATCATCCCATAAGTCTTCAAGTGTCTTGTTCTTGTGCAACCGATGCTTAAAGGTTTGAAATCTCGTTTGAAATTAAATCAATTTCTTTAAAAGGCTTGCAGGTGAAGTGTTTAAGGTGGTGCGTTGGGATTTATGATTGTTGTAACATTTCGTCGTCTCTGGTATTCTTCGCACACTTTGCCTCTTTGCCAAATGCATCAAAACAGCAATTAATTAGATGGTATTAGACTAGGTTGGCAACAAACATTCAATGATTTATTGTTTGTGTGTTTTATAGTGTAAACGACATTAACTTCGAGCTTCGAGGCGCTTTACGAAATTAATAGTAGAATATTATCTAAAGCATTTTCCAGTTTATAGTTTATTCCCCATTTTGTAATGAGTTTATTTTAAAACTCTTTACACTGTACATACTTAATGGCATAATAAATGAAAATGGCTGATGTATCTATAGTAGCTTTGCCTCTCTAACTAAAATTTTAAGCAGTTAATTGCGAATGCGGCTTTATAACATTAAATTAATTGCTTAAAAGGCATATAAATTAGGTGAGAAGTAAGTTTTCAACGCATATTGTAAATACAAATAACGCTGATTACTTTCTTCAATTGTTTTTGTCAATGTTTTTGTTTTTCTAACACTGTTTATCGTATTAACCGAATTTTTGTACTTCTATTTGTTGATTACATTTGATTTTTAAGATGCTTGCAAAAGCAATTAGTACATTGCTACAACATGAGTTCTTCACAAATGAAATGAGCAATTCTCCGCTTCACGCCTTCCAGCAACCCAATATAAACAATAAGCCTTTTAAATGCATTAAACTCATTAATTACATGATGTTCAAATAGAGATAGACAAACAACAATCAAATGTAAGAACTTCTAAGAGAATACCTTCTTACATCTTACGCAATGTTAGTCAACCAACAAATATTTTTAATATTTGGTTTTGTTTTTCTATAAGTACTCCATTACGTGATTTGTTCAACAACGGTTAAATGCTTAAGAAAATAGATTCATATGACTATTTTGGGAACTAAACAATTTGTATATTCAGTTAAGCGAAGACAATTTTCTGAACTTTTATTAGCAGTTAAACTCGCGAGGATCACACATCAAATCCAGTCGATTCCAATGATTTTTATTCTTTTATACCGCATCAATTTCAATAATGACGTGGTGATTTTTGTATTGATTTATTATTTGTGTGTAATTTGAAAGCACAGTGGGTGTTTAAAAGTGAACGTTCCTAGAGGATGTCACCGGTTAAGTTAAAGTTAAAAGCGCTAAAGGTTACGCAAAACAAAATAGCGTTTCGTAAAGAACTCTCAGCTTTTAAAGATGAAGGTATCATCAACATACAACATTTGTATACAACATCGATAATTAAATAAATAGCTGGCCAATGACCAATTCATCTAGCTATACCGAGTGTTCACTTATGTATTTTATGTGTAATGTTCATACGTAGTTTACATTACTCGGTTTATCTATTTTCAATGGCAATTTTTCGATTGCCAAACTTTGCCAGTTTAAATTGAGGTTGCGGCTTTGTTCATCTTGTCAATTATTTTATTAATTTACAGAAGAATTATCAAGTGTGATGCATTTAATTGCTTCATATGAAGCAGACATTCGAAGTATTAATTACATTTACGTGACTTATTACACGTTATTTGTTTATTTCATTGGCGAACTAAAACACTTACTATTGATTGAACGAAAAAAAGAAACAAAGCAGCCGAAAGCGAGAAGATAACATCATTAATTCCCTTTTCGTTGTTGTCGTCGTCGTCGGCAAAGTCATTTGAGTTGTAAAACTTTGAAGAATTTCAACTATCTTAAGTCTTGTGTCTTAAGACTAATACTGAAATGGTTAATTGTTATTGGCTTTTAAATCTATGCTGTATACATATACTATATGTATATGATTGTAAACGCACATATGCAATTAAAATAAAACATGCGTATAAAATAAAAAGTGTCGAAATAAAAACGCTATTAGGAGTCATTTACACGAGGCCCAGGAGTTAAATAATTGTTAAACTTGTTTCATTGATTCAATCGAAGTTCCCAAGTGGACTTTGAATTGACCGAACACATCTCTACATGAACATATGCGTGCATCATCTTCATAGTGCACATACGAGTTCGCCTATGTATGTTTAGAAAGGTTGTTAAAAGTTGCAACAAGCGGCTTCAATATTTCTTTGCCTTCGGCCGCTTTTGCTCAAATACGTATTATATTATTTAAACGTTACACAATTTTATTTTATTGATGAGAATGTGTAAATTGTCTATACGCTTACATGTGTAAGCGTACAAATGTGTAAATGCATCCAACAATGATTTGCTATAAAAGATAATAGATGCTAATTATTTGCATTTTATTTTTATCTTCGAATTTGCAATTGAGGTCCTTGTAGGATGCCCACTTTGCACATTTCTACCTCAAATTTTCGTTTTGCCAAGGTGTGCCAATGGAACATTCTGAATTTGCATTGTCAAGTCGTAAACAAACAAAACAAATAATTGACCGATGAAGAAAAAAATGAAATTGATGTCAACTTTTTACCACGCATTGGAAATTTCAAATTTGATTTATTTGTTAAAATGTTCAAACACATTTTTACTTTTTTTTGTCATAGTTAAAGAATTGTGAATTATGTGAATTATTGAATAAAATACAAGAAAACAAGTTTGGTGACTACAAGAAAATCTTATTAATTTTTATTTAATAAGTATTCGATTTTTATTTATGTCTCACAAACAGGAGACACATCGATGAAACTAAGAAGAATCGCTGAAGAAACTTGCTTTTATGTTTTTGAAAATGTTTATTAGTTTGATTAATTGTCAATAGTTGTTAATGCTAATGAATTTTTCGTTAAGCACATTTAATTAATTGACGGCGTTATACTGGGTGTGTCACGAAAACTCTCTCTTTAATAAAGTTAAATAATTATACAATAAACTACGGAATTTATTCGCGGTGCAAAAATGACGGCTGCAAACGATGTGACTGTGAAGTTTAAAGCTGAAATAGAAAACGGAAATTAACGTTCATTGATGAATGATGCATCTCTTTAAATATATAAAATAAATATCCTATTGTTGCATGCATGCATCCTTATTTCCAAGAGGAATTTCTCATGCCAATTATTACAAATATTGTGTGAGTGTATCTTAAGTTGCCAGTTAGAACGTTATAAAATATTACATAAATTGGTTTTAATTAATAGATTGCTGCTGTCATTCAATAAACGAGTTTCGGTTTTTGATTCTTTGCATGGATTTCGCTTGTTTACTATTCCACTAGCACTAGAGAATGCAATAAGTTTTTTTTCTGTTCCACATAGGTACAATAATTTAGCGAAATAGAAATTGTATTTTTCTAATGCTCTTGTTAGTTTTGCAATCGCAGGTTTTTTATTTGCAAATTTATTTCAAATTTATGTCATGCCATGAAGTTGGCCATTTGTAAACGTGCTTGATTTACGATACGATTACAATCGAAACTGTATCAAAATGTTGAAGTGCTGCTTAAATTTGAAATTCACGATTTTCATGGTTTTCTGCGGTTTTTTTGAGAATATGCAAATGTGTTACCGCAAGAAGAAGCGCGTGCTATGCATGCCCAACGAAAGTAAGTACTTTGTACAATACATTAAGTTCTTCGGCGTGTTTTATGGATGTGATAATGTGGCCGGTTCGAATGAAAGTATTTTCGGTTCTTTGACGTCTGTGTCGCGTCTGCATGTGTCTCCTGGTTGGGACTTTCGAGTTCGTCGGTCATGTTGGGTGGGACGACCAAGCGCACACGCCGGTGACTGATACAGATCCGCGCCTCACTGGTCGTCGATATTCTTTCTTTTTTCACTTAAGTGATTTAAGTAAGTGAGAGGATGTGACCCAATTTTTCACCACCGAAATTTTAAAAATGTACCTATGTCAATATCGTCGTCGCCGACAGGGTGGGGAAAGAAGATGAGCGCTATAAATTCGTCGCCTTGGTCCAGCATTGTATCAATCAGTTCACTTCCTTCTTGGGTAACTGAAGAGTTGCCACTGATACACCCAAGATGAAACCCTTCGTGGTAAGTACTTTGTTCATTGCTGTGAAGAAAAGTGCGCAGTGTGCCGAAAGACAAGTGGATTAAAATACAAAATTTCTTAGCTCGTTGCTACACTTGTGGCCCTAGTCCATGGCCGCCCTGAAGCCGGTTACAATTACCCAAGGCCTGGCGGCGGTGCCATTGGCGGCAGCCATGGAATTGGCGGTATCAACTTAGGTGGACATGGAGGCGGTTTCACTGGTGGCTTTGGTGGTAGTCAACACACAATCTCCCAAGGCCATCAAAGCTTTGGTGGTGGCATTAGTGGAGGACATGGCGGTGGTAGTTTCGGCGGAATTAGCGGTGGACACCAAGGTGGCAGTTTCGGAGGACAATCCTCTGGTTTCGAGTCGTCCTTCACCGGAAACAGCGGCTCATTCGGCGGTTCCAGCCACGGTGGTTCTTCTTTCGGTGGTTCATCCGGCGGATCCTTCGGTGGATCCTCCGGCGGCTCATTCGGTGGTTCATCCTTCGGAGGCGGCTCATCTGGATTCACCAGCGGTAGCTCCTTCGGTGGCGGACACTCACATGGAGTAACAGTCCAGAAGCACATCTACGTCCATGTTCCACCACCAGAGCCAGAGGAGTTCCACCAACACAGACAGATTGCTGTTGGCCAAGCCCAGAAACATTACAAAATTATCTTCATTAAGGCCCCAACTCACGCCACCCCAACTGCACCTTCCATTCCACTGCAAGCACAAAACGAAGAGAAGACTTTGGTCTACGTTTTGGTCAAGAAACCTGACGATCAACCAGACATCACCATCCCGACCGCCGCACCAACCCAACCCAGCAAACCAGAAGTCTACTTCATCAGATACAAGACCCAAAAGGAACACGGACACTCCCACTCCAATGTCGGGTCTGTTATCAACACTGGTGGTTCTTCTATTGACGGAGGTATTATTGGTGGCGGTATCACAACCGGACACGGCGGCGGCGACCTCATTTCCACTGGCCATGGTCATGGTCATGAAACTCATCATGAAATCTCCAGCGGTAACTCCGGGATCATCAGCGGCGGCATCACCTCTGGTTCCTCCTCCAGCGTGTCCACCAACTACGGACCACCTGGACAAAGCGGTCCATACTAAATCACATAGTCATATTTAGTAGCACGTAACGGGTAACGAGAAAAGTCATCATCAAAATTCTCGTCTCGCATCGCACATGACACTCTCACGAATGGGACGTGTGATAATCCCATTTTATGCATTCTTTTTTGTAAATAGTTTTCATAAATGTGTATGTATAGCTTTAGGAGTATTTTTATAATAATTTTTTGCAAGAATTACGGTGACAAAATAAATGTATTTTTTATTTAAATTTTATCTTGTGGATGATTCTTTCTTATACCTCGTGTGATGGCAATGGGCAATGGCAGACCATTACCATTAACTTGTAACTTTCTTTTTTTCGGTTACATACATCACATCACATCACCAAATTCCTGCAATACATCCACTACCTATTAAAATAAACATATTATAATAATCTTAAACTTTAGTTTAACGTTTAAGATAAAAATAGAAAATTTTATGTATTTCCTTAAAGAATATAAAAGAGCAAAGACAGCAAACAAACAGGAAATGCAACTTACAAATATGGTTACATAATTGATTTATGTTTTAATTTTTGGTTATTGATGAATAACGGAAATTTGCGTAGAATTAATTGCCAACTCATTTGAAAATTACTACGATTACTACTTGGAAAGTCGTTAGATCCAAATATTAAGCGCATTTGCAACTAAATTGTTAAATTTTCTAAGTGCACTTTCATTTCATTGTTTCGCAAAAACCTTCTTCGTAATCTGTATCGATGTAATTATCGCTTTACCAAATGTATTATTACTTTTACGAACATCGAAATGAAATGATGTTGGTTATTTAGTCGATTGATATGCATTTTATTGAATTGATACGATTGTATTTCTTCGTTCTTCGCGTCATTGATGTGCGTTATGCGAATGGCTTTGGTGATGGTGATGGCGATGGTAAATCTGCGGGTTCGACAATACCGGTGAGAGGTTGTGACCCGAATTTCACTTATCTAAATGTTAAAGCATACAAGTCTTCTTGCGCTGAGGAAGATGTCTCTTTTTCTAACGATGGGAAGGGGTCATTGATTACAAGTGGTAACTATATTGCGATCCAAGTATAAATAGTGTACCTAGACGTCTCTGTGCACCAGACTCTTTCATTAATTGTGCTCAAGATGAAAGCTTTTGTTGTGGTAAGTAACAATTTATCTAAAAACATCAACACGTTGCTTGCTGTACGTTAAATCAAACAACTTGCAGTAAACAATTACATTTCTCGCTTTTCCACTCAGACTTTTCATTTTCCATGTACGGTCAAACATTTTCTCTAATCAAACTTGTTTCTAGGTGATAGCTACATTGGTGGCTGTCAGTAATGCGAAGCCGCAATACAATTACAATCCTCCGAGTGCACCCAGCGGAAGCTATGGAGCGCCTGGGGGTGGATTAGGAGGAGGATTCGGCGGCGGCGGTGGAGGCGGCTTTGGAGGTGGAAGTGGCGGTGGATTCGGTGGTAGTCTCGGCGGTGGCGGAGGACTTGGAGGTGGATTAAGCGGAGGCGGTGGACTTGGTGGTGGATTCGGCGGCGGTTCCGGAGGTGGAGGAGGCGGCGGATTCGGAGGCGGTGGTGGCGGAGGATTTGGAGGCGGCGGCGGAGGAGGAGGAGGTGGCGGTTTCGGCGGCGGCGGTGGTGGTGGAGTTACCGTTCAGAAACACATTTATGTGCACGTGGCCCCGCCAGAGCCGGAGGAATTCCGTCCGCAGAGACCTATTTCGGTTGGTCAAGCAACCAAACACTACAAGATTATCTTCATCAAGGCACCATCGGCGCCGGCGGCTACTGCCCCAACTATTCCTCTGCAAGCCCAGAATGAAGAAAAGACCTTAGTTTACGTACTCGTTAAGAGGCCGGATGAAGCACCAGAAATCAACATTCCCACCGCGCAACCAACGCAACCCAGCAAACCGGAAGTCTACTTCATCCGATACAAGACGCAAAAGGATGCATCTGGCGGTGGCGGTGGAATTAGTCTTGGAGGAGGTGGTGGTGGCGGAGGCGGCGGTGGAATTGGCGGAGGCGGCGGTATCGGAGGAGGAATCGGTGGAGGCATTGGAGGTGGAATCGGCGGTGGAATTGGAGGCGGCATTGGAGGCACTATTTCCAGTGGATCTACTTCGACATCGATCGGTGGTGGCGGCGGCGGCAGACCAGCGTCGAGCTATGGACCACCCGGCCAGAGTGGGCCTTACTAGGCACCTTAACGTGTTGTGATCATCTGCATAGTTACCGCACAATGCGTTTCTTCGCAAATAAAAATTCAAAAGCAAATGTGTTGTGCTGACCATAAATACTCATTGTAAATACCAGCGAATTCAAGAAAATGTGCATGATATGTTACTCATTTTTATTATTTTTGTATATAATTTTATACTCATTATAAGATAGCAAATTACGGTGACAAATAAATGTATTTTTAGTAAAAATTCATGTTCTTTTACTTTAAACTTAACATCTCGACTTCAACTTTTTGTGGATTGTATCTAATTATAACCAGTGCAATAATTTATTCCTGATAATATGATAATGCTATAAGAATTGATTTTTATTGGCTTTTAATCGATGATTTGTAAATTTAGACGCTTGTGCCTTGTCCGAATTTCGAAATATTAATTTCAATCTTTAATAACCATATTGATCGAGGCAATTCTCGTTTAACAGGTATTTTTGATCACAGTAATGGATTTTCTTGAACTTGGCTCATCTTTTGTTAAATTCCTAAGATCCTAAGGCCTCTTGGTTTTTCCAACCGACTTCTTCGAGTTCTCTGCATTGAAAGCAATAAAAATATTTGGTCACTTTTACTGTTACTAATCGAATTTATATAATTGTAATTACTTAAAAAATCTGTAAATGAAATAAAATCCGGCACTGCATGATATCAAACAATAGAATTGATTTTTATGTTCATTTAATCGATGATTTGTAAAATTAGCCGTTTTTGCTTTGTCCGAATATCGAAATATTAATTTCAGTCGTTAATCTCATATTGATCGAGAGAATTCTTGTTTAACAGGTATTTTTGATCGCAGTAATGGATTTTCAGGATTTTCTTGAACTTGGTACATCATTTTGCTAAAATTCCTGAGATTCAAAGACAACTAGGTTTTCCCAATCAACTTCTTCGAGTTCTTAGAATTAAAAACATTAAACATTTGTTATACATTCAAATTCAATTAAATATTTCTAATTAGATTGAATTTCTGTACATCTCAGAAAATCCGGCACTGCATGGTATCAAACAATACAATTTATTTTTATCGTGAAGACAGAAGAGCAGACGAAGAGCAACTTGTCACATTTAATGACTCTTAGCAGGCGCCAAATATGTATATTATTATTTTGATTTGCATAATCGTTACAATATTAATATTCAAAGTCCACGATTGCGTCTCAATATTATTAACGTCTTTCGAACTGAATATTTATGTTGTTTGGAACGATTTAAGATGCGAATGCCTCCAGTTTCTCAATGAAAGACAACGCATATTTCATTATTCCGATTATACGAGTATATTCATCTCTCTGTTGCACGTGCATTGTATGAAGTAACCTTTGTGTCTTAATTTTGTTGTTGAAACGCATTCGCATTCCATGAGACACGTAAGCATAGATCGCGAAGAGTTGCGATGTTTCACCAAGTTGAACGTCTTGCGCGACGATATACATATTTTAAGTGGTTGGCGATATTCGGTAGTTTATTATTGACAAGGTTACTAATTTCAGTTTTTATTTGTTCGCCTGTTTGCAATAGCCATACCAGCGAAGCTATAAATGTTAACCTGCGCAAAGTTAAGAGAATTTGTCCTTGCAAAAAGGATGTCTCGGTCTCGGGCAAGTGGGGATTTTGTATAAATAGTTAACCGTAACCTTAGAGATTCACACTAATTCTAAACACTTTATCATGAAGGGGTTACTGGTAAGTGTTCTTCTCGGTTCTCTTAAAACGTCTTCAAATTTTAAATTTAAGAAAAGTTTTAAATTAAGTATTTTGTGCTCCTGGCAGATTGTTGTTGCCTTATCCGCCTGTGCTCTGGCACGACCAGACATTGGATTAAAAATCAGGGAAGGTAACTACCAGTACCAACCACCAGCGACTAATTATGGAGTACCTACGGGCAGTTACTTGCCAGGTGCGCAAGCCAACAACGGTTACCGTCAATCTGCTTCCACGGGATTCATAAGCACCACCAGTACAGGCAGTGGTAACAATGGTTACACAGGACAAAGTACTTTCAGTGGACCATCAGTTTCCGACTACCAACGAGCTGGATCTGGAAATTACGAATCGCAAAGTTTCAACCAACAACAACAACAGGGTGGTTTCAACCAAGGTGCTACTTTCAATCAAGGTGGTGGCGATTACCAACAGCAAAGTGGATTCAACCAACAAAGTACTTTCCACTCAGCCCAAGCACAGGTCCATAAACACGTCTATTTCTACGACTCTCCGGAAGATTTACCAGCGCCAACAATCCGCCTGACTGGAGGAGCCTCAGCTGCCCAGAAGAACTACAAGATCATCTTCATCAAGGCCCCAAGCTACAGAGCCCCAGAAGTGCCACAAATCCCGATCCAACAACAGAACGAAGAAAAGACACTCGTCTATGTGTTGGTCAAGAAACCCGATGAAGCTCAAGATATTATCGTGCCAACTTTGGCTCCGTCCAAACCGAGCAAACCCGAAGTCTTCTTCATCAAGTACAAGACCCAAAAGGAGGCCGAACAACACATTCACTCGATTCAAGAGGGTGGTAACGGTGGTGTCAGTGCTAACTCAGTTGATAACGATCATGCTTTTGTCAGCACCATTCAAGATACGAAAGTGAGCACCGGTGGCGGACAAGGACATTATACTGGTGGAGATTATGGCGGTGTCCTCAGCACCCTCAGTGGTGGAAGTTCGCATTCGTCGACCAGCAACGAATTGAATAATCAAGTTTTCGGTGGTGGTAGCACCGGCGGTCATACCAGCGGCACCGGTCATATCCACGAAGCTAGTTCCTCATCGCAAACTGTCTCCGGTGGACCAAACTATGGACCAGCTGGTGTTAGCGGACCTTATTTGAAATAAGCATCTGCGTCCTACGGAACACTAAACTGCCATAATTAAATTTATCAACTTTTCTATGAAACAAATCTCGTATAATGTGTGAAGATATCTTATGTATTTAATGACTAAATGATGTAATTGAAAAAATATATTTGTACATATACAAAAAGAACTTAAAAGAAGTAAATTTTACTAACTCCCTGTAGCAATAGCAATAACATTGGTAAAGACTGTAAAGAGTAAAAATAATTACGCGATTGCGTTATGAAACGAGCGATGCTATCACTTTTACTATCGTGGATTGTGGTAACCGTGGGTCATTTAGCTTTTATTTCATCGCACATCACGATAACCATGCATTTACGAAAATTATGAAAATGATTATGTTGAAGTTAAGCGACACACTTTTAACATCATCAGCTTTTCTCTTTGGCGACATTCGACTTCCTTAATTGACACAATTGACAATTGCATTTCGCATGTGCGTTGCATCATACCATCTTCAAACTTCGTTAGTAGCAAAGACAAACACATCGACACCTGGTGCAAATACAGAAAATGCTACTCATTGTTAATTATTTATGATGTGCACTGAACTACTCAAAGCGGCGTGATGAAGATGAGCGCACCAATTGCTTAAACGCATTAGGTAGCTGTTGCTGTGGAATTAGCTCTTAAAACAATTCGAAACACTTAGTTAAAGAATGTACCTACTTTTGTTTTCCACATTTTGTATTGCACATAATTAGTGCATGGTACATGTCATTCATGTACTTTTTACCACTTAGTATAAATTACTTCGTGTTATTTCAGATTTTAACCCAAATCTAAATTAACTGCGTCGACATTTGCACATAATAATAATTTAATTAAATTAATTTTTCGATGAGAAATGAGATGGTTATGCAATGCGTTCTGCATTTATTCTTCATTTTTCCTTTGATATGATTTATTATTTCTTAAACGACGCGATTAAAATGGAATTGGAATTAGAATCGGTTTGGTCTTGACATAATTTTTGTTAATTCATTTTTACTCTTTGAAATAATTCTATTGAGGTAATAACTAGAAAAGAGTAACATAATAAACAAGATAAACAAAACAATTCTCATGCGCATTTAGAGCCATCGTTACAAGAGTTCTTCACTAATTGAAAAAGCATGACATATTAGAGAAAGGACTGTTGCCAAATTGGCATGTTCGTTTCATCTGCGTTCTGCATAGCACGAATTGACGTGTAAATTTACCCAATTATCTCAAAATTAAAAACCAAATACAAATTAGATAGTTACAACTGTGGGTAACTACATAATGCAATTTTTAATGGACGAATAAAATTATAATGTTATAATCGCATTTGCATTTTAAAGTGCTCAAATTGGTGTAAGTCCAGATGAACGCATAAAAGACGCAATAAAGTTTTTATACGAATGATGATGATGATTAGATTAATTAATTATTTAAGGCTAATATGCGTATTAAACTCATAATTTGAGTCAAAGAAAATTGAAGTACAACTAAGCAATTTAATATTTTGTTCCGGCCCTGCAAATGCAGTAGTTAAGCAGTAGCATTGAGGCATGTAAAACAAAGTACTAAAATTGCAAATTTCTGCTTCTTTAAAACTATAAGTAAACATAAGTAAAGTCGTGTATGGTGTATATAAATCGTTATGGGAAGTCTTTCTTATGCTAGGATTGTGGAAGACTTTCTCTATAAATTTGTCATTTATGTAAGACGTTGTGTTGTTGTCTTTAGTTTAAAGATGCATCTTGTTGTAGATAATTACAAACGATCAATTCCCGCATAATTTTTTTCTACGGGCGCCATTTCAACATTTATTGTCAAAAATAATTCAGGTACTCATCCAATGCTTATATTTGTTTTTTATTTATAGTAGGTATCCAAGAATGATTTAGTGAGGAACATTTTATTTATTCATTTTGCATTTTTGATCTGAAAATTCTCGTTTGTCGTTGTGCAAATATTTAAATATTAAGACATTGAACTATTGAACGAAATAATAAGTTAAAATGTGCATGCGTGTCGCGCAAAACAATAATTTAATCAAGTATATAGGTAGGTAATGATATAGTACATATTTTAAATTAATTATTAAAATTATTATGACTTATCTTTTATTTTTAATGACATATAAATTAGTTGAATAAAACAAAGAGTTGACAAATGCGATTCCTAATGTTAACTTGTTAAGTTTATAATTGGAAAAATGCAAAACAGGCGAGGAACGAACAAAGCAATAGCATTTTTGTATCATTTTATTAACTAACAAGTTGAATTAGCTAAGTGGCTGAACAACTCAAACAAATCAACAAGTAACAATTAATTAGAATGAAGCTGAAAATCGTAGAATTAACTACTTTCACTAAATTACATTCAATTGACTTGTCGGTTTGTTTAAGTTAAGTTTCATCAAATCAGGCGAAGCAACGTTTGCATTAAAATGTAAATGCTTAATGATTTGATTGTTTAATTGAAGGTCTGTGTACTTGTTACTCGTAGTCGTACTACTGTTTTCTTCGTTCTTGTTCTTTCGCTTTCGAACGATGTTAAAGTTGTTTGCCATTTCATTAGGAATCTTGGATTTTCCAATATTTCGAATAAAATGTAAATACATAAAACATTATTGCGGAATTTATAATTAGACGCACATCTTCGAGTTTAATTATTAAAAACACATATACGTACAATGCTCAAATCAAAGGCATAATGCGGTAATTAAGTGCCGGCAATTCATATGTAAAAACGTGTAAAAATTGATATTTCTTGGAAATATTGATATTGCAGCTAAGAACACACATGATGCTTTCTTAATTATAATCAATCAATTAGGAATATTAATATGCGAGATTTTCATTGTTGTTGCACGTTTTGTACATTCACTTTTATCTTTTATGTGCTTTGTATGGTCATTTGTTCGCAGCATGCATTCGGCCAAGACATTTTGCTTAAATTTTAAATTTCGCGTTGTATTTGCTATAAAACGACATCATAAATCATCAATGATTGGTTATGACCCCCCTATTTAATCCACCGAGTGATAGAAACATTTAATTTCATATTTATTATGAATTAAAAGTAATCAACAAAATTTTGAGTCTCTTTGCTTTGTAGTAAGCTAGAAGCAATTTGCACATCTCAATAACGTATGATCTAATAATAATAATAACTTAATAACAATCAACGATTGCGATTTGAAGGCGACTAACGTCTTCTAATTGCTCAGATGTACTTGATCAGCTCATCGCATTTATTTTATTAAGTATTCATATATTTTCACTAATTAGTATTAAACGCTTGTTGTTACAGGCGGATGGAATCTCTTGCGGAACTGGAACAGTGACGACTTTGATTTCAATGGCCTTCTAAGCGCACTGCATGTTAACTATGGCGTTTCGCCGTATTTCAAAA
>JARJDT010022526.1:0-24463 GCA_030264655.1 Leptusa sp. GC000079 | reverse complement strand
GCTAACAAGGTAACAAGCTGAAATACATTTTCCCGTCTCTCGTGTAGAATTCTAAAACAAACAATGTCGATTTTTTTACTAGCTGTTAACAAACAACATTGTGCTTATAATTATGCAATTGCAAGTTCTCTTCAATTATAGAAGAGTGTGACAGAGAAATTCAGAAGAAAACATTGCTTTTCCATCCATAACTTCTATAAACATGGCTTGAAAAATGGTAAACTATACTTAACTGATGCATATTTCAGTACCGTGAAAATTATTTACTAATAATCCATTATACCTTGGTAATTATATTAGTTTTATTAGTATAAAATCGCATAAAAGCCAGAACATTCTGTAAAATGCCCGAGAATAACATTAAAAGCTACATAGAAACTACACATTATATCACTACGTGTTTTCTTGAAATTTCAACTTTTAAATTTATTCACATTCCAATAATAATTTCCATACGTCACCTCTTATATTCTTCTGCAAAATGTTTGTGTAATACTTCGAGTTGAGCATGCATGTACTTGCGATAAGTTTAATGAGAAACTGTGTAACAAGTAAATAGGAAAGTACAGGCTTCTTAATTAAATTAATTAGATACTCTCGGATGTTTAAAGCTGGAGAAAATCAACATGGCCCAAATTACCTAAAAAGCTGCAACAATATTAAGTAGATACGATGATACCACCAAGAAGCAACCCAAGGAGCAACATACGCAGTCATAACTTCTAAAGGGTATTACTAAGTACTGAAATTTCAATTAATATACCTAATAAACAACAGAGCCTATCTATGCTTTCCATCTTTTCATATTTTTAGAGTCAAATTGTATAATTTCTATAGATGTATTTTGTGTGAAGAATAAGTTGATTAAAGTAGCCCGGCGCCGCCACTATGAAGAACATTGAGCACTGTTTTAATAGGGCCTTAAATATGGGAGTTTAATCCGTATACAAAGATCCGCTTATCAAATGGAAGATGTACTCGAAATACACAAGCACGTGATATGTATGTTTGAGCAATAACAATAAATCGTCAACTACGGCTTCGATCATTGTCAGCGAATTTGGCCATGTATACGGTACACGCGCATTTCCCTCATTTCGGTTTGTGGCCGTTCGTTCAATACGCAGTGCGGTGAAAGTAGATGGCGATAAGTTGTGTAATAGCTTTTCACGTGCTTGCCGGTATGTGCGAGACGATTGTACGACGAAATAGGTTGGGTTTTGCAAGGACCCGGAATTTACGTGCTGGGAATATCCAATCATCAAATGTTTAATACCTATTTGCCCGTAACAAAGACTAAAACGAGGGAGAAACTGATAACGTCGAACATTTAGTTGAAGGGTATCAAACCTAATTTTTATTCTCGGCGTACTGGATGGCCTGGCATGGCAAGGTCTTTAAGCTGACTCGAAAGATTCCAAAGTCAGAAGACAATGTACAAATACCTCCCACGAATGACAGGTTATTATTGAACGAGTTAATATTACGTTCGAAGGATCGAACGAGTAATTAGAACAAGGACAGAAAGCTCAACATTTTGATTGACGATAACACAGACACATATTTATTGAGTATTATTTATGCCCTGATGTTTCATACCTAGAGTTACCTAGAGTATATGCTACTGTTTAAATAAAATTGAAACCAAATTAATTTATACAAAAATAATGTACACAAATAAATTTTTTTATTAATTTATTTAATATTTTGCATAGTGCCAGAGTTACCTATGTCAACAATTTTTATACAATTGTACGGTTTTAGTCAAGTGGAAATGGTAAACATTTACATAGGCAAATTGAAAATCAACAGTGGAAATAAAAACACTAATCAAATAAACTATTGCTTAACGTATTCCATTTAAAAATAAAAAAATGCATATAATATGTGAATAAATGTATAATAGTCAATTGTGCATGAATAAAAACTATTGATATTTACATTTACTTGTTAAAAACTAACGATTTCCTATTGCGGAGGCGCCGGGCTCATTTATTAAAATGTGTTTTAACACTTACATCTAATAAACAATAGTAACTCACGCATAATTTAACTCAAATACAACTAATAATAGACATTAATATTAGTTTTCAAATGTGTGAAAAAACATGTATCAATTATTTGTTTTTTTAAGTACATTTTAGAATGAAAGCCCGGCGCCTGCACTAATGAAGCATGTTTACTTTTTACTTTTGCCGGGAAATTATTTACTTATTGGCTCATTTTAACTAAAATGTTTCTATTACCATAATTTTCAACCAACAGTCGTAAATAATCAACACCAAGAAAAGCTTGGCAGTAAAGTGGTACAAGTCTAGACTTTTATGATAAAATTGATGTATGTATTTATTTGTTTTCGTTTTCTCGTTCAAATAAAGTGGGTAAACTAAAATCATTGAGTGAAATTCATGACCTATGTTACGGTTACATGGTTGGTAATATTGGAAGCTATACATATAGAATATTAGATATCGTGATGTCGAATGAGCATAAGCTAGAAGATACTATTCGCACAGCGAGAGCGATTTGCAAATGACGGCATGACGGCGGTTGGTTTTAGAGGGTTGTGGACGCTGTGGTGAAATGTGCTGCACCATGAAATGCGATGATGCCATGACGATCGCTGCCAGCGATAGTGAAAAGCTATTGGTATAGAGTCAAGTTAGTATACGGCTGCTGTATAGTGTTATATGTGTGGGATTGATTCTGGCGTTCGACAGCGCCAGTTGCTACTGGAATATATTTTAAATTTAAATATCATATATGCATACGTATACGAACCGTGAGAGATAGGAAATATGTATATTAGTGCGGGTGTATGATGATGGTAGAGCGTGGCGGCGATGCTGCCCGCACATTGCGAAACCGCGCGCCAACATTTTACAACCCTGAGAAAACTGCAAAGTGCAGGAGCGTCAGGGACGGTATGTGGCGAGCATACATAGTATATGTCAAGCTAGGCCAGCGTAACGCAAGGATGAGTTGTTCATAACTTTGTTTTTATTCCGTGCTTGCTATGCTGTGTAGGTCAAAAACGGGAGCATCCCTATTTCTGCTTCGTATGTATATTTTTAGTGGGTTTAGTATTTTGGCATTTGCGCCAATCCTGCCAGGGTTGAACAAAAAGTTGAGGAAATTTTGATATGACACGAATGAGATGGTATTGTTTTGTTTTAATTAATATAAGGTGTTAACAATTTGCCAACTTCAGGACTTTTATACGCGAACGCCACTCGGGAAACTTTGCAATTTTCTCCAGTTTGGAAATTAGCGGAAAAGTTTGATAACTTTGTAAAACAGTCTACCCGTATACATATGCATAAGAGAGAAATGTTATTGTTGGGCGGCATTACTATTCTTATTTTCATTTAATTTAAAAGTTTAATTGAAGTTACATAGAAATATTTCCCAAAAAACTAAAAATATTGCTTGGAATTTTTGTATGACAGGTATTAGAATTGGGTATAAGAAAAATTTGCTTTGAATTGTTAAGAATTTCTATTTTATGTTCTCTGTCTGTGCACTCGATTATGGAAAGGGCTGAACACTTTATATACCTAGATATAGTTCCTAAAATGAACTAAAGTATACGATATCAGCCTGAGCTAGGGGTATACACGTATAAAACGCTTATAAAGCTTATAAAGCTCATAGTGAAAAATAAGTGTGCAGTCAGCAAATTCAGCAATTTTTCTTATTTTTTGTACCGTTGTATTCGTATATCCATACTCATTTTCTGCGACTCCATTTTCATCTTCTCTTTCACCATCATCCTTTTTTGGTCGCTTTTATCTCCAACAACTCGTTGCATATGGCAGTTTTTACTCAAAGAAATTTGATGTACTTACTATTTAAATCTCTTAATATAGACTCTCGTTTGAATTGCGACGCGATTGTACAAAGGAATAGTAAATTTCTTTCAATTAAAGAACATTTTTATTAAAATATGCACCAAGATTACATACATAAAAATTGATAATTCACTTACTATTAAACTTCTGTTGTTTATTTAGGGGTATTATAAAACACATAAACATTTTTCGGGAAGAACAGGACAGGAGGGTAAATAATGAAATGGTGTATGTACACGAATATGAAAAGATAATGTGTGCTCTCATTAGAATGTATGTTTTAACACGGTGTATCTTTCGACACACTCCTTGGTTAGTTTTTCATGCGAGTGTCATGTGCAATGCACATCGTGCATGTAAGTAAATTTTATTTTCTTGACGTTTATGAGCACTGTATACCTGCATTATAGTCGGTAGGTAGCCATTAATGTAACGGAACGTGCTCCATCACGCGTTATTGAAAGTGTGAAATGTGCACTGTTGTGATGTAAATGGCGAATGTTGCATTTCCTTTGTTGGAATGCATTTTAGCATAACTTTCTTGCGATAAAATTTTGCATCACATCAACATACAGGTACAATTCATATCATACCTTGTCTATTCATACATAGTCGCAGTCATCGTACAAAGAGGTGATAAACCATCAAGTGTAAGCAAAAATCATTCAGAGAAAGTGTGCATGCGGTTTGTTGTCAGTTGATGTGCAAATACATCTGTGAATTCTATTCATTTCTTACATTTATGATTTAATGCAGCTCAATTTAGAGACATAGACTATTTCATATTTCAAGTGATAATAAAAACTTATCTTTTTTAAAAGTTCCTTTGTTTGTCTTTGATTAATGATTAGGAAAAGTGTTGAATAAAACAAAGCAAAAAGCCACAAGACAACCGCTTTTATATTCATGTACTCATTTTGTTTTTTAATTGAAATGGTGAGGAAATATTGACGCAACTCTAAGTGAAAATAAATCATTAACGTAACGTTTTGGCAAGTAGATCCCTCAGTCTAAAGAAAACAGCTTAAACGGTAATTAAAAATTCCATTTTTATTTCCATACAACCCTTGTTCTCTGCTCTTTCACGTTCCGCATTTTTTGTGGCGTATACAAAAACCTCAAACAAAAAAAGGATATAAAACCCGATGTTTGCCTCCTCACTTGTGATTTGCTGTGTATATCACTGTAGTTGCAACATATGTATATCTATTTCTCTCCTTGGCCGCAATTTGTATACGTGACGACAGCCGTTAGCTGCACAAAAAACGCTCGCACGCATTACACAATGAACAACAATTAAACGAAATAAAAAGGGAGTCATAAACACTCAGCACGTATCACGAAGAGCTTTTGTCGGAGCTGAAGCTTACACCGCAATCCCATTCACGCAGTGTTTGCCTTTTGCTACCTATGCTTAGATATTCATGTTGAAACTAAAGCGTATCCAACAGTTGAGAGTCGAATTATTGCGTGACATATAGCTTGCAAAACATTACTTTCGCCCAAACAGCATGCAAAAAGGAGCGCGATGAATTTTTAAACCGCAGTGCTGCAAACGAACCGACTTGCAAAGTGGATGCGCACGATTCATATGTATAATAATCTATATATAGGGTAGGTAAAAGTACTCAGGCAACAAGCAAGCGTATGTAACACAATACAGGTAACCACAATTCTGAGCTCTTCAGTTTGATGGAAAATCAACAGACAAAATCAGCCTTTTAGCCTTTTCTCTTATACCTGAATATGAATAGAAACGAATAGTTTGTGTACAAAGAAAATGAGTTTTTTTAATAGCTTTCCTATTCACATCTATAGAAAAATGTTCCTCGACTTTGGCATAACGAGTTTTCCACGTTTTTCTAAGTACAAACACTTCAGAAGTGTAATTTAAAACTGTAACGGTAGACGAAAAAACTCAAGTCCTTAAAAAAGGTTGAGATCCTGATTTTAATAACTTGTATCTCCTAAATGAACTTTATAGCAATGAAAATTCAAAATGTCCGAGTCATGTTCAAAGTTATAAAACATTGCTTTAATTAAATACATAGATACTTTGCAAGCAAGGATAACGGCTTAATTTAGTGTAAACCTAACGTGTGATAAAAAGAAAAGCACTTGCCACATTGCCGTTATATTATAGCAAAGTATATGTAGAGAGAAGTAAACGAGTTGAATCTCACATTTTGTTGTTTTCGTTCGTTGCAGGTTTTCTAAAGACTGGTACTAAGGGTAGCGCACAGGGGAATTTCGGACTAATGGACTTGGTAGCTGGTTTGCACTGGCTCAGGGAGAATCTGGACGCTTTCGGTGGTGATCCCGAGAGAGTCACACTAATGGGCCACGGCACCGGCGCCGCCCTCGTCAACTTCATTGCCGTCTCACCTGTTGCCAAAGGTGGGTACCGAAAAACATTTTTCCCATGCGTTTTTTCCACGCACTTTCCTTTTCTCTGATTTGCAAAGTTGTTCTAAGCAAATCCAATTTTAGATAGGGTTCATTTAAAATAAACAATGTTTCCTGCTTTTATCATTTCATATATTTTTTTTTGTTAATGTTCTCCATTTCAAGGCGTTGTAATAAGTGAGGTTGTGTTTTAATTTTAGCAGTCCTTGACACTGGTCCTTGATGTGTTTATTTTACAGATTATGGACAAGTTCGTCCTAATTAGCTTTGGATATCTTCTGAAAATCTGTAAAATAATCGCACTGCTGAAATTAAAACATTACACCACTTATTGTATAGTACATATTTTATTTTACAGTTTGTTATAGGTTTGTTTACTAGTTTACTTGATTGATGCAAATTCGAGACCCAAACTTTCACAGCCAGACGAGCTAGAATCGTATTAGTGGAAACAAGTTTATTATAACTTGTATTTGTATTGCCCCAAGGGAAACTGATGCCAGAAGTTTACCTAAAATTAATATTTTGAAGAGTAAGAGTGAGATTATTGTTAATGCATTCTATTTTCACAGATCAAGTAATAGAGGATTTGATGAAAGTTCCCGTAGTCTGTGATCACATACCTGAACTTGTTGATAAACAAAATGAGTTCATGAAACTTTTGCAGGTTTAAAAATGTGCAATGCAAACTGCAGACTGTTGTAACAAATTACACACAGCGTCCCAAAAATTAATCAACAATAATTAATGGATTTGAATGCTAATTTTCTCCTGTCCATGCCAGGTTGGAAAATTTCCAAATTGTAAGCTTCGAATTTGTTTAATAAAAACAACAACTTCTTGTTGCCGTGCTTTACCGCAGCACTATTCATTTATTTGCTCCATGTATAGAAATGTGATGCACACATAAATAAACAGACATGATTAAGTAACTAAAGGATGAAATATATCTACATACACTGTAGTAGGTAGGTAGGGTATATTAAGTTAATTTTCATTTTCAACATTTCTACGTGCTTTTTGCTGTGCTCGTGCTATTTGTATGTTGGTATGTCGTAAATTCCATGTCTTTATTTCACTTGCGCCGGCTTCCTCCCGTCGACTCCAGCAGAAAGTTCCACAAAACATTAAATTTCGAGCATAAAGCAGACACGCGCGCATTTAACGGATAGGTACGCAGGACTCGCAGGCGGCGAACGGAAAGAACGCAATGCGCGGTTTCAGAAGAGGTTGTGTACGTCCTATTGCCTAAAAGGGGTTTCTTGAATAAATATTTTCGCGGAAAAGGAAGTTTTCATTTCATGAAATTCGGAGGTTTTCATGCAAGCCGCTTTAATTTAACCAACCCAGCAACCAACCTACTTCAAATCTATTACTAAAGGTAACAAAAGTAGAAATTCTCTGTAGACCGTGCTGATGCTCGCTGCCTGAAAACTTCATCTACCTTGAGAGATAAATTAAGAAGCGTCGACATACTC
This sequence comes from Leptusa sp. GC000079, assembly GCA_030264655.1. Lineage (NCBI taxonomy): Eukaryota > Metazoa > Arthropoda > Insecta > Coleoptera > Staphylinidae > Leptusa > Leptusa sp. GC000079. Next base: position 16,728 of record JARJDT010022526.1, on the reverse strand, counting down.
TTCAATGAATTGAATGAATTAAATTTGCAAATTAGGGCAACATTTTCATTTTTGTCACTTTCTAAACGATGATGTATAAATTAATCAAATTAAAGAAGATTATAAGCACATTGCTTGCACAACCAAACAACGATAAGACTTTTGTTATTTCAGCTTAGTACTTAGTACTCTTCATTAAATTGAATTGAAACTATTGAAAGTAAATTATTAAATTGAAATTCATTTCATTTCAAACGCAAAAGTTTTGGAGGAAATTTTAAATTGAAACTTGCTCGATTAGGATCGAGCAAGTTTTTTGATAAATTTTATTTGTTATGCAGACTTTGTGTGATATTTCCCTGTACTCTCAATTTTCTATTCACACTATACACGAACCCCGGGATCAAACTGGTTTGAATAGTTCGTGAACCGCCGACCTCGCATGCTACGATGAAAGTTTTTAGATGTATAGATTCAGATCGGTGGGTGGATGGCAGTAGATGCTTGTGGGAAAACTTTTAATTGGTTTGAAGTACGAAGGACTCAACCCAAAACAAGTCGCATTTCACATATGTCCGCCCGTCACCGAGTTTCCCGTTGCCGAACGCACCAGGACCAGGACTCAACTGAACGCCCGAATAACGAACGCCTGGCTGTAAACTTTCAGGCAAATCTGGTGATTGACGAAACGCGATGTAGCATAGCATAAGCATAAACAAATAAAGTAAAGCGTGGAATTAAATTAGATTAGAACTGGAAATGCAAGTTTATGGCTATTGCCTTTTCAGTATTTTTTTTTCAGTAATATAAAAGCGAAACTGTGTATACCTGAAATTGACTATAGAAATTTGTATAGTTCTGATTTTATTGAAAAGTAGTAAGTGGTGAAAAGTAATAAACGGAAGAGACGCAGTCTTTTATAATATTATAGGAAATTTTGTTGACTTTGTAAGAATACTGAGAAAGATTCACAATATTCTCATAATAAAAGGTGCGGGCTTGCTTTACTTTTAGCTTTCATCAACTATTGCACCGTACGCAATTGCTTTCAATATACAGGGTGTTCCTGCTATTACGCCACAAAGGGCATGGACAGATTCTTTGACGAAAACTGAGTGAAAAGGCTAATTTTTACAATTTTTACAAGTTGACCAATAGGCGCCTCACTAAATAAAAAAATATGTAACAGTAACACCCTGTATTTTTAAACAAAACTATATATGAACATTCACTGGATGTCGATGTGAACATAATAATAATACCGACGATGTGAATATTGTGCGATCGTGTTCGAATCATGCTCTACTACAATGTTATACGGATTTCACTTCTCCAATTTTGCCAATTTTAGATCTTCGATTTGATAATTTCGCTATAGTATGAACATCATGAACATGGCTTCCTTACTATTATTGCTACACTTATCAATAATGCAGCAGGTAGGCATGCAGCACAACGCTTACAGAGAAATGCGCGCAGCTATTTGCTACACCCATACCGATTATTATGACTATATGATGGTTAAAATTTCAAGTATGTGTATGATGTTACTACATACTTCGTTACGGTTGCTATTTGCCCAATTGGTGACCACAAATATTTGCACAACACAACACGATACGAGATCATGTGTGTATATTGCCCGAAATTTAACCTGTATTGCTAAAGTAGATTGGCTCAGATAGCTCCGAGTTACTCAGTTTGTGTGCTGTTTTATTTAACTGAACTGAAACTTAACCCAACTGAAATTTTATTTAATTGTTTGAATTCGGAATTACACTAGGATATGCGGACAAATCTAGCTTACAGCCCACTGAGACCGAGATGTGCCTGCAAAAAAACCAGTACGTCGCTATTGAGAGTGAGACTAATTCGAGTCAGTCGCAATAAACATGTTAAAAAGATGTATTTAAATTTTTGGAAAATCCGCATCTATCTACATTCGGTACACGTTGTAGGTTGATTGTCAATTTTTGTTGTCGACGAAATTTTCTATGTAGGTCTTCGACTTCTCAAACAATACCCATACAACCAATAATAAATTATAATTTAGGGCATTATTACGAGAAGAAAAATGAGCCAACCTGAATATCAGACTATTAATCATCCCTTAAATGTTTGCGGGACAACAAGTATTTGCAAGTTTTATATTATGTTCACGACTTTTAAACTTCTCTTTATAAATATTAAAAATAAACAAATTCACCCTGCAGCAACAAACTTTTGTTCGCGTTTTGCCCAACGGGAAAATATTAAGAAATTATGTGATTTATGCCCATCTAACGCATCAAAGAATAACCAGCATCATCTAAATCCATGTGTGCGATGTCCTAAAGGATTTAGAATGCATTTGTCATAACGTATTTCTCTTTGTTTTGTTGCTTCGCACAGACGAAACGTAACGGTCTTTTGAGAAAGAGACGGCGACAGTGAAAAATGTGAGATTTTGCATGAAGTCGAAAAGAGAACAAAAATATCGCAATAAGAATGGAATATATAATATAAAATAAATACGTTTGGGTCTGGTTCTTAAGTTAAGTTTAGACACATCGTGCTAGTCTAGTTCTATCCATGAGCGAAAACGCAAAAAGGACGAAGATAGATGAGAATGTTTCCGCCTAAGCCAACAATATGGACAGTCGGATTGAAAGGACGAACGTAACCGGCTTTATAGCATAACGAATAACGAATTTAGAGTAGGCTTCTTGTATGTATGTAAGTACGACCAAAATTCCTGCTAACATAAGGATTGCGTATCGAGGACATCAGCCTACGATACATCAACAATCTTAAACTAAACTGAAAATTGCCGAACGTGCTACAAACCAGTTTGCATATAGACATAAAAATCTATCGATCAATAAAACCCACGACCACTTTAAGGAAGGAGCTGCATTCGAGAAGGAAATTAATTAAATGTTATTTTAATTCTTTGAAAAGGAAAAACTATATTTTTGCAATATTGCAATGCATTGAAGAAAGTTTGTGCAACAAACGTGCATGAATTCAAAGTAGCGAAATGAGCACTTTAACTTTTAGTAATACTACATACTTGAACCTTAAACTATTACAAGGCAAAAGCTGGTCTTACATTTAGTTCACGTTGTTTCAACATAGGATATTAATTGGAAAATGGTTGCACAGCACTAGGCGAATAAAACGTAGATCAAAATTGCTTTCACCGTTCACCACTAGTTAGCAAAGTGCCTTTTTGCAACGGAATGTAATCTAGTAACTCGTAGTTGCTAGCTTTTTTTCGCAGCTAAACTCATTCAATTTTCATTTCATTCCAATTCCATGTTGGTTGCCAAGCAACCATTTTGGTGTTTCGATGAGATCATTTATGTGCTCGCTTGGCGACAATTTGTTTAACTACTTTGCATCACTTTAAAATATTATTATTAAAATATTGCATTTAAAAATTAGTACGAGGATAAAAGTGCCAATTTCATAGAATTTATGCGCGTGCAATGCAAAGATGTTGAATAATTTATGTTTCAATCCAAATACAGTACGTTCCCGGATGAACATTAGTAAAACCAAGCGGCTTTTTCAATATGTATAAGTCTACTTTCTTTCCATCCATTAAAAGCAAGTGTATTGTTCAAGTGCTTAATTCGAAGGTGACGATTATGCACAGAGAGCAGAACAGTGACTGCAGATAGGAAGCAGTGAAACGCATTGACAAGCCATACGTAAATGACAAGAAGCTTGGAGTAATCTTGAATCTGAATGTGCCGTGGCACGTTGAAGACAAGAGCAAGCAGCAAGCAGAATGGTAACGAGTGAAGCATAAAGAGGAAGATTTCCGACAATGTCACCGGCATGAACGGAGAACGATGATGGCGTTCAGATTTATCTGCTCATTCGTGCACATTCAACTGTGTTCTAACGTAAATACCGGCGGTTCATTTGACGCTCAAAATATCATATACATCGCATAGGTACATTTATCATTATTGATTTCAATAAAAACCGACTCAATTTTGATATGACAACTTAAGATGCAAAAAGGAACAGTGAACATGCTCTAATGATTTTCACACAATGCCCCCACACTAAATTGTAAACAGTTTGTAAAATATAGTGTAATTTTATTCGATTTTAAAATGGATAATATTTTATAACAGAACATTTTAATGCTACACCGAGAACGGTGGAACATGCATAATGGCGTTTTCCATGTGAACATTAATGATACTGATACTTTTACACAATATTTATTAACTAATTAGTCACATTCTCTCAAAAAATGGCATCCTAAAGAACGAATTTTTATTTGAGAAATATTCTTTTAAATTAATATTGAAATAATTCGTTTGGGATGCTAATGCAAAACACAAAATCAAAGCTTACTTTTCACAGGTAAATCAGTAAATCGCCATTATGCATGTTCCACCGTTCTCACTGTATATTATTTTATTAGGTACAAAACCTGCAACAAAATTTTACATTATCAAATATTTCGTTTCATTTCCAAGATTACTAGTGAGGTAGAGGTAGTCATCGCGTAACAACAATATTAGTAAAAGCATTTGTTCAAGGCTGTTTTCCAAGTGTCCTTTGCACATTTATTCGGTTTTATGTAGAATTGTTGAAAGTTGTTTGGCATTAGGTCGATGCCGGAGATAAAGAACAAAAGCGCAGCACTACACTAAATTCAATAGTGGGAGTTTTAAGAGTTTGCAAAGTTTGTTATCGAACAATTTTACGTTGTTCGCTGGGGGATGCACAGACAGTCAACTAAAAGTTGACTCGTCTGTTAGTTTTCGCATGTGTTCGTTCGTATCTTGGCCGCATTCATTGTCGAATGCAGACAGCAATGCCCAGATAAGTTTGGTGGCCCGAATACAAACAAATAGCACCAACAATCATGCCTTTGGCCTACGAAGGCAATGCGGGGATCTAATGGATTGCCACCGTACTTGAAGTTCATGCCATAAGCATGCATAAAACGTGAGCGTATTATTAACGCTCGGGAATAATTATTTGGAAAAGGCTTCAATTTTGCGGCTGTGTCTGCGTGGCGCGGCTTTCGGATGGTATCGATGAAGCACCTCATCGATAAGGGTATTGTTTGGGCTACGGCTAGGGCGGCCGCATTGCCAGCCAGTTGCGATTCGGTTAAATATGAGAGCATGGGGACTTGGGGAAAATGCTCAGTGCGAGAGTTGGCATCCGAACCAAAAGCAGGTATTATATTATGCAAATTATCCGAGAATAATTCGATTTAATACAGGCATTGAGTACACTGGCTGGCATTGGCGGGTGTACATGTTGGTTGGCGCTTGGTCTAGGATCAGATGCCCGCTTGGTGATCGAGAATTGCGTTGGATTGTGCGTTATGCGATTAGTCACGCATTAAATATGTAAAATGCGTTTTAGCCGGGCTTTTGAATTTTACAGTGGTCATTTGTTGTATTTGTTATCGATATCGGTCCAATGCATCTATCAATAAATAATTCACACGAATAAATTTAATAAAAGTAATCAACCCATGTATTTGCAGGCATTAAATAATAATTTCGTGGAATTAAAAATCAATTCCCGTACTTATAAGACAATTTTAAATTAAAAATGTGTCATAAATGTCCTTGCTTGGAGCAAGAGCTAGAACGCCAACAAAGAATGCCATTCGAATATCGTCTGTTCTAAATCTTTCGTTCGTTTTTTTCTGTTTACAGAATTGCTCCATCGTGCCGTATTATTAAGTGGTTCAGGCCTAAGTCCTTGGGCAATGCAACGCGATCCTTTGTTTGTGAAGCGCCGAGTGGCTGAACACACTGGTTGTCATGGTGACTTGCTGGAAGATGATTTAGCGCCTTGTTTAAGACTCAAACCTTTAAACCAACTACTATCTGTAAGCAATACTCAATCACTGCTGCATTCTCCCTGTAGCCAGATGCCAGCGGTGTTCGTGTAACCAGTAACCATCATTTCAATGATTTCGTAGGTGAGTGTCGAGCCGCCGCGATTCCTTCCCGGCTTTGCGCCGTTTATCGACGGAACGATTTTATTGAGCCCGACAAGCCCGCCAGCGTCAACCGGAACATCAACGGTGGCAACGAGTGCCGGCTACGAATTGGCTGATTTTCGCGATCGCGATCTATTGTTCGGTCTGACATCGACAGAATCCTATTTGGATCTGAGTGCGCAAGATTTGGAGTTCGGTTTCAACGAGACGCGCCGTGACAGGGTGCTACGGACGTATGTGCGCAATTCCTACTACTATCACTTGAACGAAATATTTTCGACGCTGAAAAACGAGTACACGGACTGGGAGAAGCCGATGCAGAATCCGCTCAGCGTTCGTGACGCCACGCTGGAAGTGTTGAGTGACGGACAAACGGCAGCGCCCCTCATTAGGATCGGGTATCTCCATGCGATGCGGGGTGGGAAGACGTTTTTTCTGCACTTTCAGCATCAGAGCGGCGAAAGGGATTTTCCACAGGTAATTATGAGATGAATGCCATTGCTCCACGCTGTTCATCCCATAGAAATCGTCTGATGATGTAATTAATATTTATGGAAGTTTTAACTAGGACTGCGGTGTGGTTGTTGTAAGAAATGCAATCAAGCTGCAAACATTGCCTACTATAGAATAATGAGTTCTTTTTTGAAAATAATTCACTGCAAAATAAAAACAAATAGTTATTAAACACTCCCTTTCATTCTGCATTTCTATACGATCATAAAGCATAAAAGCAAGAAGCAATAAAATGCGCTTATACAACTATGAATAGAGAATCATTTTTAAACATTTTCTTGTTGTCTATGATCAATAATATGTTTAAGAACTAAAAACAAATTGCTATATTTTTGTTATTTTTTTGTTTGATTACTTCGCTTTAACTTCAATCCGATTACATTTATTTTTATCAATCTTAACTTGCTCCGAGAATCAAGGCAAAAGCATAATTGGATTCTCTTCGTGTATAAATATATACAAACGAGTTTAAAAGCGGAAGGTGCGAGAAATGCAAAGCATTGTTAAATTTGAAAGAAAGAGTTCGATAGAAAGCAATACGAAATTGAACAGTCTAAAGTAATATGAATTGCAAAATATTTTCTTCTCTTTACTAAAAAGTTTTCAATTACAAAATTGGACAAAGACATGTCTGATGTCTCGTTTAGCAGTTCAATTTATGCATAAGCCCGAAAACAAATCAAACAGGAAATTTGATCTTTTTGAATTTTGTGTTTCATAACTGGAAGTATTACTTTCTCGTCAAGAAATAATATTGATTAAGAACAAGATTTCGTGGAGTAAGCTGCTGTTTTCAGTAATTAATAGACATAATTGACAAGAAACAATAACCGACTGCTATTGATTCATGCGATAATTAAGTGCATGTGACAGAAACTATACCAAATTAATGTCCTTAATTTTTCTCTTTTGACTAATGAGAACTCTATTAATTGTTTTCGCCAATATTAATAAAACAACAACAAAATGAAATTACTATTATTTGTGTATTATTTGTTATTTTCATTCCCAGATTTAGTTATTAAATGAACACCAATTATATCAAGAATCCAACTGAAAATATACAGGGTGTCCCTAGACGGAGTTCAAACGCTGTTAATTTTTTGAATACAGAAAGATTAAATTGTTGATGTTGCAATTTCTATTTGATCCAGTAATGAATGGGTTTATTTTGATTTTGAAACACATGAAATATTTTTTTACCCGCCATCATTTTCTATAAAATTAATGCTTATGCCTGTTTGGGGTTTTTGAAACAAGCAAAACTTTTTTTACATAATAACAATTTTCCAAAAAAAATTTAACTTTTGAACTAAATCCGCGGACACGTTGTATATCAAAATATTCAAAGATTCAGGAACAAGATTTTCGCGCCTCTCAGTCGGTGTCCCTTTTAGCACTTGATCGTTTAAGGCTTTGGCAAAAACCTATAATCCTTACGGGTCGCATATTTTCTTGCATGCTGCGAAAAATGCTTTCATCGAATATACTTCTCGCCTATGTCAATCTATAGGCATATACATATACGTTTAGTGGAGCAAACGTGCGCTTTCCTTCTTCTTAGCCTAGATTTTCGCACGACGAAGAGAAAAATCTATAAGCCTCCGTCATTTAGTACCCACTTTCAGGTTACGATGTGTCGATCGTTGTATCTGATCAATGCGTATATGTTATGTATTTATCGCAGAGGTCCGGAAGTGTTCGAGGCGAGGACATACCGTATATCTTGGGTCTGCCATTGGTGAGCGGCGGCACTTTCTTCCCGCACAACTACACGCATACCGACGTCCAGGTCTCCAAGACGTTGATACACTATATTAGCAACTTTGTTCGAAAAGGGTGAGTTTCATTTTCGCACTCTTATGCCAAGTTATGTAATTTTATATTTCAGGGTATTTCCAGAGTTTTCCCTATTTGTACCATTAGGACATTTTATTTTCGGTCAATCAAAAAATATCTACTCATTTTTAAAAGTTTTGTTTTGCAATTATAATTTTCAATATTGCAATATTGCATACATACGCAGTCTTGTTTGGATGCGTAGTAGCGTAGTATTTTATGTCATTTAGTTTGTGCGTGTTTCGTACCGCAAATAAAAATATCTTTCATCTTCTTATCAGCGAAAATATAAGAGGGGGATACGAAATAGATATAAATATGAGACATTCTCCAAGAGTATTTTCCGATATATTCATTCTTTCCATTTATATCTTCGTATAGATATAAATATATACGTAAAGTAGTGTAGTGAGAGGAATATCCTTTAGGACGATGTGTGTACTCGGTTCTAGGTAGGATCTAAAGGACATTTATATCGAAAAATGCAGGAAAGTTTATGTCTCAATATATAATACAGTGTGTTTATTTTGTTTGAAAACCAAGAAACTGCACGAATAAATTGAAACATTTCTGAAAACACTCAAAACCAAAAAATGCATTGACTAGTAAAAACTACACTTAAAAGTAAATTACCCAAAAATAATTTAACTAACTGAAATTAAACATTTAAAACATAGGTTTGGTCATTTGGAAACAGCTTTTAAGGGCTTTAAAATGTGTATTTTAATGAACTTCAAATTAATAGTTTTCAGTTATTCCGGTTTTTATCGAGGTGCATAATTGCATTTGGAGGTGCTTTTGCCCTTGTTTTAAGCGTAACGTGAGTTTATGTGTATTTCTATACCAGCTTAAAACTCGAAAAACTTTTTCAGAAAATAAAAATACAAACCGAGTGTTATGTTACGCACAAAAAAAACCACTAGTACCTAAACTTTATTTTAAAAACTAAAAGAGGAACGGTTTAATAAATGGCATTTAGTTCTCAAATATAGGGTCTCTCATATATGAAACACCTTATATAATATTATATATTAAATTGTAAATTTGATCATAAATAGCTGGATGCGTCTTTTCTGTGAAGTTTATAGCCCTATCTCTATAATATTAGATTAGGTTTTGGTTCAGTTCGATTTTATTTTTCTCTTTACCATAAGTTTTAAAACATAATATAAATAAAATTGCCATAGTGAAACTGAACAGGAATGCCAATAAATCCGCGCAAATAAAAATCATAAATTCAATTAAAAAATATTTTTTACTTTCATGAAAATTCCATCGCTTCTTAGTAGGTAGACTAATTTTGATTGAATTTGATAGTCTGATGGAGAAGGTGCTTTCTCTGTGCTGATTTGTTTGCATTTACTTTTTGCAAATTTCTATAGGCTATCATATGTAAAGGTGGAGTTGGCACAATTAAGTGTAACACAAAGTAATTGCTGAGTTTCAGTCAATAAGCCTGTCACTTAGCAACGTTTTTGAAAGCTAAAAATATTCTTTCATTTGTCTTCTTTATTTCTTTTTTCTTGCGTCTCTTGGAGGTATGCCTTCAATACATCGTTTGTTTCGACATTCGCATTGTGTTTTGTTCTTTATTATTAGTTTCCTCCACATCACAAATGTATGTCGTCTTTGTCTTTGTCATTGTCAACGTGTACAATGTCAAAAAGCTTTTCTCGACGTCTCATTTTCCACTTTTATATCAATTTATCTATCATTTGCACTTCTGCTCCACTCAATCTTTTTTCACGCTTGTCGTCGCTGTGCAAAAAGAGAAAATGCCCCAAAACAGGAAATGCGATTGAAATGAACTGCCGTTGGAGCGCTTGCTTCATGGAAAGCAACTGAATACCAATTAGGATTCTTTTGAAATTTTTTTATTATTAATTATTGATTAAAATTGAATAGATTTTAATGAACAGCAATGCAAACATTTTGTTATATAATTATGGTCGACAGACTGTATATTTTTGTACATGTTATCATGGCACACGCACATCAATTTGTGTCCATTGAATATTATTTTCTATTTGTTTCCAGGGATCCAAACGGAGCGCAAGCATCTAATTTAAGAAGAGATCCAAATGATAACAACAACATGGACGATGTGAATGCGCCGTTTTGGGACACCTATGACACGATTAACCAACTTTATTTGGAACTAGGTACGTACTTACTAATTTAAAATTCGAGCTCAGTTGCCAATCATGCCAACAATACAACTTTCTAGAATTGTTTTACAACATTAAATTAGTTCAAAAGTAATTATTAACTGAAAACTGATCAATGTTCAGTAACGTTTTCAAAAACACGCTTATTTTACCACTTTAATTTAATAGTTACTTTTGAGACGAGTGCGTAAAGTTCTATTTTTGGCGCGAGTGTTACGAGTGTTACACGAGCCCAAAAAAGTAACTTTACGTTGAGTATCGAGCAATATTTTTTCTACTATTGTTAAATTACTCAGATTTTACATACTTGATAGATAACTTGTTTACTTTTTTTACTAGAGCTAAAAAGTAGTGTAAGAAAGTTTACTTTGCTTGCATTTGTAGAAAAAAGGAATTAATGCTTTCAATGACATGCGGTTTACTAGTAAATTCCGATCTTAAAACTCTTACGAATTTGATTTAAGATTCTCACAAATAAAAAGAAAATAAGTTTAAATTATCGTTCGAATTTTCGTCGTATGAATAATGCCAGTCATGCAGGTGGATAATGAAATAGTTCTATGTTGTTTTATTCCACCCTTGGCGAATTTTGCGAGCGTCTTATGCGAATATTTTCGAAATTCAACGATAATTTGTGGCTTCTGCGTCTAACCAAAGTTACGCTCACCTTTTATATGCGAGCACCACACAGTTGGCTTATAGTGATCGAAAACAATATGAAAAGTAATGGATTGGCACGCAACGCAAAGAGGCAAAGGGCTTTAGAGCGCCAAGCAGGCACAGGGAACAAACGCCGCCGCCGTTGCCGCCGTGGCCGCCGCCCGCTGTTCGCAGTGCCGCCAACGCGCGCGCTTTACGTAATTTATGTAAACCCATAACGTCGCTATCAATTAGTTTCGCTTGCCCAGCATCTCACCACTTAATCAACCGGATGTCGCCTCGCTTCCATTCCATTCGTATAGCGGTGGCTGTGCCACCGTTCACGGCGGCATTCACCGTTGTCGTTGAATGTTGAGTAACGCAGAACGCAGCCCACGTATACGCAGAGATATGAGCGGCGGAGGATCACGGGGACGGTCTCAGTGTTGGCGGAAAATTCACACCGTAGTGTTGGTAACGCTTTTCACTTTAGCCGCATTAAATGGTTTCACGCATTACGAAGCTGGCGCGAAGCTAAGCGTCGAAAGCTCTAATGATAGATGCGTTGATGCATCTACTAACTACATGTTGTTTTCATAACTTGCATACTGTTTGTTTTTTACGCAAAATGTAAAGCGTTTAAGTCGCTTAACTTCCAAGGCACAAACTCATTAAGGCTAAGGCGTGAGGTAAAAAAAATAACGCAATTCTTAACTTTAAGTTAAATTTTAAAATAGAAATTTTTATCATTCGATTTCATTAATTAGATAAAAATATCTTGAAAAATCAAGAGACTTCCTGCTGTTACTTTGTTAGATAAAAAGTTGTAAAAAGCGCTTTCAAGCATGTTCCTTAAAACGCGCATGAAACCCAGGACACCAGGAACATTTTTAATATCAAGCCTTTTGCACATCATGATTAATGGGACTAATACCACCTATATCTTGAGCTGCAATAACGTTAAGCGACGGAGATGAAGAATCATGTTAGAGAATTACTGACTTCTCATAATTCTTTTCGATTAATTAAAAACGTAACCTAGATTTTTTCCACAGAATCCCAGAAATATACATTCTTGTAATATTTTTAATCATTTCAACTTAAAACATTTTTGTTACTCTTACGAGTAACATATTTGAGACAAATATTTAGTGTGTTTTTGAGCAAGTTTCACAATACAGGGTGTCCCAATAACTTTATTATTTCTGACAATTTTAAAAATGCTTCAAACGTCCGGGAGCCCTTTACAATGCATTTAAAAGAATTATTTTAAGAGCAAATAACTTGAATTGAAAATAATGAATTATAAAAATTCATTATAAAGAGCACATAACAATAAATTTTGAGTTTTTTATTTTGTAGGATTTTTTAAACTATTTTTAGGGGTTTCTTGAAAGGTCCAACTAGAGAGATTATCCGCCATTTTTGGGACACTCTGTATGTGCGTTCTTGTTTTGTTGAGCAACAGTGAAGAAATTAAAATGAAAAATATTGACGTAGGAAAACACGGATTTCGGTGCCAAAAAATAAATTTCATTATAACTTTTTTGGCATTGTAAACGTGCGCATTCTTTCCCTGCTATACTAATCTCGTTACGATGATCTTGCGGAAAAAGTAAACCAAATGCAGTCAAGCGATAAATGTCAACAGTCAACGGTTTCAGATATTTTCATGTTTTGTTGGTGTGGATTTTCCAAACAACTTTATCCAGGCAGCATCTACATAAAAATTCATTGCAAAATTGAAAATCATTTTCTTGTGTGTTGCAACAGAAACAATTCCGTTTCTAATTGAATACTTTTGATCTCGTTTATGTTTGTACACATAAAAGAAAGAAATAAAGGAGAGCTAATTGATTAAAATTGTTTTAAAAAAATATTGCGGAAACGCTTTTTGCCTTAATTATTTTAGCATATGCGTGGTGAGCAAAGGAATAGTAATTAATGTTTACACTTTGCGTTGTTCCAGGAAATAAAGCGGAAATGAGGAATCATTACCGCGGGCACAAAATGTCGCTGTGGTTGAATTTAATACCGCAATTGCATCGGCCGGGAGAAAGCGACGACATATCCATGCGACATCATCACTTTCAGGAAGAAGGGGATCAATATTACGACGGTATGTGCATAATTAATCTCATTAACTTGCATTTACCGCTAATAATTGTCAATTTGCCGCAACAAAAAATACTGCATTTTGTTAGTACAACATTGACAGCAACTAAAGTTTGCGGTAAACATATTACTCGAAAACTTTGCGAAATTAATTGAACGCTAATCAATTGAATTTTCCAAAAAGGTTCAGCAGTCTAGTCGAAACGTCTATACGATGAGGAAACCCTTTGTTCATTCTAAACGTCCGTAAATGTCCGTTAATTGCTTTTTCGAATGGTACTCGTAATGGATTGATGCTTTCTTGAACTATGAAACATACAGGGCGTTAAACAAACCTCTTTAAAGATTTCTTGCTTATATAAATGTTTACTGTTTAAATTGTTGCTCTCTGTATGACAAATTAATCTTATTGCGGAGCGAATTGTTAATCAATTACATTTTAGGTTTTGTTCGTCCGCAAACAATGCAGCGACCCACTCACGTACCACTGCAGCCTCCGACAACAACCAGTCCGCGTCCAATCGTCCAGTCCACCCCGGCGACTCCGCCGCCGCCGAAATCGGATACCGCATTACAAGCAACGACAACCGAATGCCCTCCCAATAATAGTTACGTCATCCAGCAACAAAACCAACAAAATCAACACAATCAAAACAGCAAAAATAACCTGCTGCGTAAATTGGCGTCGAGTCATTATCAGAGTTACACAACGGCCTTAACAGTCACGATTGCAGTTGGCTGTTTTCTACTTTTGTTGAATATTTTAATCTTCGCCGGAATTTATCACCAACGTGATCGCGGCCGCTCGAAACGAAAAAAAGAGGAGCTGGAAGCAGGTAGCTGTTCATCGTCCTCGGGGGACGCATACGAAACGAAGAGGATATTTGACCGAAGGCATGTCGGTTACGATGGCGGTGGTGGCGGCGGCGGCGGCAACGGTGGCAGCAAGTACGACCTCGGCCCGAATTTCGAATGCAAGGAGGGTCTGAGTAACTTCATCGGCGAATATAGCGCGCAGCAGTACGTCGAGAAACGCGCGCTGGCGGATGTCCAAATGACGCAGTTGCCATTGCAAGAATTCCAAGCGTCGCCGCCGTCGGGGGTGAAGCGATGCATGCCCGATCATCCGCCGGATGTGACGAGCTCGGCGATGATCACGGCGAGCACAACGGGTTGCATGACGATGACATCGCAGGACACGCAGACGATGTCCAGCGGCAACTGCGCCGGCAACAGCAGTCATATTATGACGAGTCCAGGCATTCCCGAACCGCCGCCGCCGCCGAAAAGCATGCCGCCGACGTGCAACAATCAGGGCATCTTGCGCAACGCACCCACTACACCTGGCACGATGAAGAAACGTGTTCAAATACAGGAAATTTCCGTTTAGTACATGCGGTGCGGGCGGTGCGGCCGGCGGGTGAATTAAACAAATAATGAAAATATTAGAAACTGTGATTTGTAATTGAAATTTTTAAACATACCGGTGCCAAACTTCTAGTTTCCTAACGCAGTTATAAGTACTAAAATCAACTAAGTGGAATAATGGAATTGAGTTTTCTTCCAATATTTAATAAATAAATATCTAAATTATGGCCGTTGCAAATGAATCAAACTTGGACACTTTTGATGGACGTTGTGAATATGTGTAATATAAAAGACAATCAACAAATATTGTGTTTGTAATAAACTTACCAAGGAAAATAACATAGCAAAAGTGTAAAATTACTGCCACATTCATCATTTGAATAATGGATTCAGACGACTACCACTAATTTACTTAAATAAATCTAAAAATTAAATCCACAAAAGCAACTTACTTATTTCCTACAATGTTATTTAAATATGTAATTAAATTTGAACAACTAAAAACGCCTTGTGTTTGCAGAAATCAAATATTTAAATAATTATATTATCTACTGTAAATTCAATTCATTAAACTAAGCATTTTTAAAATAACAACAAATTATTAAACGAATAAATTGACAATGAAAACTCATGAATAAAACTCAAAAAAATTGAATAAAATGTATCAATAAAGAAAACTGATGTAGGAATTGATGAAAATCGCAATTTGCATATAACGAAAATACTAAAGAATCAAAGAGGATTTGCGCAGCGCGCCCTTCGATCTTGTTTTAATTATGATTATTCATACAATTCAATAATACACTTGAATAATTCGTTTCATGAATAAAAGTTAATGCGAAAATTATTGCGTACCTACACACAAGTAAATGGAACGAATAAAAATGCATCCTTTATCGATGTCATTGGTCAAACATCATTATAAATATTATTGTTTTATCAAAATATTATGATTATTGCATAATAAAAAAGTTATTATAAAATTAATCATTCGATCATGTTTTTATTCGACTTTCATAAGTTTACAGCTTTTATTTTATTCAGCAAACAGCAAAACTATCTCTACTATCACAACAGACGTGTTGAAATTTTCAGACAACAAGTGCTGAGTTTAACTTTCAATAAATTATTGATTAAAGTTGGTTACTTTAATGCCTATTTAAAATGTTCCTGGTCCCAGTAGCGCAGTCCTGATACAACTAAAAACTTTTTCCAATCCCAGTCGATCAACTGGTTTCATAAGTTAAAGTACCGGCGTATTATAATAATTTATTTTTATTTTTTGGGTTTCGCGTAATTTAATGCAGATACATGTTGAATATCTTAAATTTTAACATGTCAACTTTACTGCGCCTTGCGAAAGTAATAAATGCCTGTAATGCTATCTAACAAAACAATGCATTTTGTATGGATTTTGTATGTAGATATTTTTTATTGTTATCGTTTACTATAGTTCATTATTATTTTTCGACTAATAGAAGAAAAGTATCGGAATGGTTCTGAATTTTGATATCGAGGTTTTAGTGGATCTCCACGAATTAAGGTCCCCTGAATCCAAAAATGTCCGTATGTATGTGCGTATGTGCTTACGTATGTGCGTACGCATTTGTAAAGTTTTTTTATGCAACTAACAGAACATCAATATTCAATTTTTTTACTGTCAATAATTTTGAAAATTACGAATTCAGATTTAATTCCTTGAATAAAGGTATAAAATTCGGCCAAAACAAATTGTCTACAAAATTTCTCTCGACATTTTAAATTTTCCGCCTAATTTACTATTTGATGTTGTGTAAACTCTTCGCGACGGTGGCGCTACATGCAAAACGCGTTATAGTTCTAATAAAGATCAGAAAGTATTGTGTAGTCCCTACACGTCTTGTTAATATCCGTGTTGTTTTACACATTTCACTTTTGTATAGCAATCATTGCAAAATATTTACAAGAAAAAAGATTTGTTTTTTATTTGTACTGTTTCAGAATTTTATTGCTTGGTTGAGAAATTGAAAATTAATTTTCCCATTAGGAAATTGTTTAAGATTCATGTTTCAATTGTTCCTGGCATTGAAAATTATTTTGTCTCAACATATATAAAGCGGCGATGTTAATAAAAAGTTATCATTACATACACTT